>JALJVW010000139.1:3000000-3185000 GCA_024865655.1 Emberiza elegans
AAATGATGATTCCTGCTGACAGAATCAAGTACTATGGCTTTTGCCATATGTTAGCATGTTTAGGGTAAAAAAAATAGTCCCCAAATATCCACAAACAAAAAGAATTGTATAGATCATTTACTAGATGGAAACTTCCAAATTCTTCTTAGTGCAGAAAAAACCTCCCAGATATGATTAAATAAACCCTTAACTTGCATTTGGACAGAAACATGGTGGTGTGTCCAAATACTGTATAAGTGCAATGAACAACTTTAAAATCCATTAGTTGCTTAGCTAAAGAAGGTCTTTAAAAAAGAAATGTTTTGGGTTTAGTTCAAGCAGGCTTAGGTGACCTCAGTGCAAGAGTCCTAAAAGACTTTGCTGAGATGATTTCTGGTCAACCTCTTTATTTTTTATTAAAAGGTGATTTTTTGCATATTTTAAAACCTAAGTCATAAAATTGTGCTAGTGTACAGAGCTGCCAGCAGAATGGTTTAGACTTGTATAAATTAGTCGGCTTGCTATTGATTGCAGGTAAAAGAATGGAAATGTTGATCGTGAATTCAATAAAGAATTACAGAATGGAAGCGAAGTTCATGGCTGTCACACAGTTTTATGATGAGAGCACCTTGTAAAACCAACTTTCAGTTTCTTCATGTGGTTGTAAGTCTAACAAAGGTACTGTCTAGACAGAAGGTATTTAGGCTTCAAAAAACTCCTGGTGCCACGTTGGAATTAAGAGGTGCCACAGCAGTATCTAGCACACAAACTGAAAGTGGCCTATCTGGCAGGTGCCAAAGAGGAGTTTTCAGTGAAGAGTGCTTACTCTGTGGGATGTTTCCAATGGCATCCTGCTAGGACTGATTCTGCCAGTGTTGGGTGTCATCTTCACTAACGGGACACCAAGCCACAACACCCTGGCCAAGAACATTTTTGGACTAAGATTAGCAGAAAATTATGAGGGAGGGCATCCTCAGGTTTTTATTACTTTGTGTCACGTAGACTCTGCCTTGGAATAAAAAGTGTTTTGATACACTCAAGTGTAAGGCTGTGCAGAGGAGACAAATGTCAACAGGAATGACAACTGCATCCTGTGAAACAGTCACTGACTTAAAAGACTTTGAGGCCACAGTGGCGAGAGTGATGAACTGGAGCTCTTAGGGAAGTGTGCTTAGAAAAGCCAGTGGGATTCCTGGATGTGGCAGCAGTGGGCTGGAAAGTGACTTTTACCTCCAACAACTGAGTAACTGTTTCCCAATCAATACTCTGCTAACTGTCCTCTTACAGACCCTTTGTGTTATCTGGGGAGGCAGCTTGTCTCTGTCATTGCTGCTCATGCTTCTTCAGCTCAATGTTATAGGCAGAATGTTATGAAGCAGAAGAACAGGCACACAAGCAATTGCTCAGATAAAAGCCCCAAAGTACAGAACTTTTTCACCTGAGATGGTCTGTGGTCAAGCCACTAAAGGAAGACTTGTGCTCCTGGAGCTGTTAGTGGTTCCATGCAGCTTTTCTGTGTGACTTGGAGGTGGTTTTCACACCACTTGTGGTAGTGGTGGTGGGAAAGAACGTTGCTCTTGAGATCCATTTCTGTAGGGGGATAGAATGTAAGAAAATAAAGACAGTGTAAAAAGTAATCTTACCCCTAAGGAGTTACAGCTGGGCTCAATTATCAAAGATTGGGAGCAGGCCTGAGTTTAACAGGCCACAGCTGTAACCAGTGAGAAGAAGAGTGCTATACAAGAGTGGGGTGGCTGGGTGAGAAGGGAACTGGAGTCACTTGGCTGCTTTGTGAAAAGAGTCAGTGCTCAGAGGAGCTGCCCATGAGAAACACCCAAGAAGGTCTGAAACTTTTGTGACAAGGAGGAAACAGTCTGGAACCCCTGCAATAAAATGACAGCACATTTCCTCTGGGATGTTGTAGGAATCATGCTCTGTTTTCATGATTTGAAGTCATGCCCATCTCCAGAGTAGGGCCAATCCCTCTCCCCAGTCCTGGGGGCAATCTGAGGATGAGCACATTAATGGCAGTGTGAGGACATTTCAGCAGTGAGTCCCTTGGGGAGAGCTTTGGAGCAAATGAGACAAACACCTTGTGTAGGGGGATATAAAGGAGTCTGCTCAGGCAAATGTCTTCCTCACAAAAACTGTGCAGAAATATCAGCCTGTCTTAATGAAACCCGACTGCAAGTTTGTTTGAAAACTATTTTTAAATGTTTAAGACTTAATTTTGAATGTGTTGGCATTTGTGTATTTGTAGAAGTGCTTCAGTTCCATTTAAGCACTGGATATCCATTTACATTCAAGAATGTATCACTCCTTTATTAAATATATACTTCAAGGCCCTAACACACTGTCTCCAAGTAGCAGTTCTACATTCATGCATTCTTTATCACTTCTAAAACATTTAGTCCTGTGTAAAACATTTAAGTTCCTTGCTGTCTGTAAGTACTGTGGTAGCCGTGCACATGGCCAGACAAGACAAAGATTAACTGTTTATTAACATAATAATTAATGTCTTAAAACTCAGCAAGTCATTTTAAATTGATATAGATACAAAGACATCTTCATACAGAAGTGTTTTTGGACTAAGTATAACTTACTGGAAGACAGCAAGTCTAAATATGTGGAAAGACCAGAATAATGCTCAAACTGGTAAAAACAAGCTACATGTTTGTCTCAAAAATTGTTTACAGACAAAAATTTTAATATTTTCTTGCTTTTAGGTTGCCAGAATCTTATTAATATTTTTTTCCAAATTCTTTGCAAGGAGTAGTAGCTCAGTTAGTCGATAGCTAACTGACAATAATTAGCCTATTATGATGATTAATGCTTATTCAGGACATTTAATTTGCATGCTCTAAGCATGGTGAGACAGCTAATTTGAAGTTATGCCAAATGCAGTGTTTAGTTTTTATATACAACATTTGTTTGCCTTTCCAAATATAAAATAATTGACAAGAATAATCATAGCTGAGGATATTAGGTCAGCAAGATTTCATTTCTCCTTTTAATAACAGTGATGTGTTACTTAGTGAAGCAATTAGCAAGGTAAACTTTACTTGCATTAAAAAATGCATAAGGCTAAGGAAGAATTTCTAAATTGTAGTTAATGGAATGTCAACAAAGATGCATATTCTGTCATTTTTGCCCAGGTGAGAACCATCTGTCCCAGATAGATAGCATTTCTCCAACTTCTCACAAGGAAGAAGGATACAAGGTCATTTTTATGCACTTTGTAATCAGGATTGACTTTATGAAAGTCAATTAAGCTACTAGGCCTTAGCCATAGTTTCAAAGAAATAGACAGTGAAAGAATAAATGTCTTTAATCATGGTTACTAGAAGCCTTCACTTTTTCCCTCAGGAAATGCCTATATATTCATGTGGAACTTGCAGCCTGTTCAGGACATTTGGAGGGGGAAATTTTCCTTGCTGCTTCTGGTTGCTCAGGTTCTTTGACCCAGGTGGCAGAGCACACTTCAAAATGTGATGCTCTTCTCCAAAAGCTTCAGTGTCTCTGGATTTGAAGCTTAAGTCTCTTTAAGCATGCTTCAGAAAAAAAAGCCAAATGGGGAAACATGTAGAGGCTCCTAGGAGAAAAAGAATGTCTGCAGTAGTGTTTGGAAAGTGATCTGGAGCCCTTGGAAGATAAGGGGAAAGACAAGTTTCTCTATGGGAAGTGTTGGGGTTTCCTTCAAAGTCTTCCTTAGGTTTCAGCCTTGGAAGCAGCAGGCATTGCAAAATTCTTCCATGGGCGTCATATAAAAGTAGATAGCACATCTGTGTTCATGTACCAGTCCAACCAGTCGTCTCTGCTTGATAAATATTTCTGCTTGCTTTCTACAAAAGGCATTTCTGGTTGTTCTTTGCAGCTAAGCAAACAGCTGGACTTGTGGGTCACTGATGCAAAACAGAAGAATCTATCTTTTGTGCAGTACCAAAATGTATATTTTAATTTTTTAAAAATTTTTTTCTATCAATCTCAAATTTTAAATACCCAGGATGAATTGTAGGATATTTATTCTTGTTCCTGCCATTGTTTCCTCAAACTGCTGAGAAAGCAAAGTGTCGGGATGCTCTCTGACTCCGAGGAATAAGAGGAGGAAGAGACAATTGTTCTCCTAGAGGTGATGACAAGACCCCAAGTCTCTGTCATTTGCCCAGGGTCCTTTTAACCTTGTGTTACTTGGAAGAAGCTGGCAGTCTGTATTAATCTGTGTGAAAAATAGTGGACCTATTTCTGTCCCCTTGACCTCCCCTACCCTGAAAGGATCGAGCCAGCCAGGCAGGTTATACCCAGCCCTTCCTGCAGCACTCCCAGGTTCTTGCTGAAGCTCAGCCACAGCATTAACCACACTCCTGCAAGGAGCCAATGGATCCTCAATCCATTTGAATCCATTAAGGCAGAACAGAGCAGCTCTGCCGGCACGTGGTGAGCTGAGGAAGCCCAGGCACGGACTGCTGTGCATCCCCAGGGCTTGTCCTGTGCCCCACAGCCATGGCAGGGCTCTTGCCCAGGTGTGGGGCAGGGGTTTGCTGAGAGCTGAGGCCCTTTAATGAGCAGCATGAATGAGGGCTGCTCCCACGGTGAGGCTGGGAAGACTTTGGCCCACAGACAAGTGTGGCCCATGCCACACCACTTAGGGCTTTGTCTCCTTTTTGTTTACAATTACAACCACAGAAAAATGAGAAACTGTTCACAGTTTCTCAGTAAGAGTATGGGGAATCACTGGTTATCCACCACCTACTTAGATCCTCTTTATTTTATTTTTCTATTACATCTCCCAATACTTCATTACCACCTTTGTAACTTAGAGGAGTGCAGGGACCAATTTAAAATCCATTGAAAGAGCCTTTGGCTTTCTGTAGTGGCTCCTGGATGAGGGCCAGGGGGTGTAAACTGCTAGTGGCAAGTTTACAACAGTGCTCCCTTTGTGGGTGCCACTGCTGGGGCTTACTGAGGTGGCTGAGCACTCTAACAAAAGTGATTTTGCAGATTAACCCGGTGGCAAGCTGTGTGTTCTCAGTGGGAACTCTTCCAAATTTTTAAAAACAATTATAGTTCTCTGTCCGTGAATGCTGGACTGTCACATTCTGCCAACACAGGGAAGCTTCAGAGAGGATTTTTTGGGCTATGCTGAATCTCCCTCTGTCTTTGTACTCTAACTAATCTAATCCAAGATTAATTTGTTGGTTGCTTTATTATCCCTGTATTCAAACACACACAATGCAGTATTTTGTGAGCTTACTTCTGAAATAGATTCTAGCAAGGTTAAAAAAAAATCTGCTTCCTTGCACTGTATATATACCCACTTAGTACTACACTAGTCATGCATTAAAAATACCTCTGATCTGCTATTGCCGGGGAAAATTAACTGTAAACTGAAAGGAAAAGTGGTGCATTGCACTTCAGTCTCAATCCTACCCTTTCAGTCTTGGATTTATTCACATTGAGAGCAATATAAATACATTAGTCAGTAATTTGGTTTTTACTCATTTGCAGGCAAAAATCATCATTTCCTTAGTTTGATAAAAACTGTTCTGATGGAAATGCAAATCTCCAGGAAAGGTTCAGACATGGTTTAAATTGTCCATTGCATATTTTTGATCACTTACATGAATTCAAGGACTACCCCACTTGAAGCAAAGCTCTCATTTAAGCCAAAGAATGAAACATGTTCCTGGGTGAGCAGCTGTCTAAGAAAAGTACAGTATTAAATTCTACCTGTGTTGGTGGTTGGAAAGCAAAGATGTTGTATTACTAATCAATAAATCAAACTGATGAATTATTGCAACAAGTTCTTTTTTAAAAAAATGAAACAGTTCTTAGTTGAAATGTGTTGAAACTCAGAGAGTAGGTTCATAGTAGGTTTTCTAATAAAGAAAAGCTGTTGCTGAAAACTTAGCTTAAACCTGTCCTTGAGAAGCTTGGAAGTACCTGATATATTTGTTCAGCCTTGAATTCACCATGCACAAACAAAAAAATTTAGCCAAAAAATCTCTGTGGAAGTTGCAGTGATGATTTCCCAGCAACCAGTGGCTTGTGACTGGCAAAGCTTTTTTTTTTTTTTTACTATTTCAGTTGTGATTTGCTACATTCTGCTCTTCTTTTTGCATGACATGTAAAGGTCCCTTGTTGTTTGTGTATCATTGATACAATTCTCCTGCAACCAAAAACAAAGAAGGCAGTGGTGCTTTTAATAGAGGGTGCCTGATTGATAAGCTAGTTGCAGCCAAACCTGCTCTGGCTAATTGTCTTTCAAATGCCCTCATTAATCAAACAGAGGAGTAAGTCTGACAGGAGAGCTGTCACTGTTTTCATGATTTCCTACCACTCACCTCACAGTGTGAGACCTGGCTGGGTACCCAAATCATGGCCTTTAAACAGTTTTAAAGCCTGCTCACTGCAGAGCACACCTGGCTTTGGTGGGATGGGGGCCTGCCCAACTCTGAGCCATGATCTATCCCAGGAGACCAATTTAGCGCTTATTTAATGATTCATAGCTTGATGTCTGGAAATGAGTGCTCCACACGATAACATACATAAACAAATTTAATTAGTTTTTGCCTTTTTTGCATAAGTAGCCACCAGTGTATTAAAGCTGCAAACAAAACAGGTAGGCTGCCTGGAAAGTCATTGAAGCTGGTTAACAGCAGATCTTTGTAAAAGGCTGTGGTGCTTTCTTTCATCTGCTGATAGTCACTGATGCCTCTTTGGCCAGGTCCTGAAGTTGCTGGGTTTGCTCATTAAGAACAAGGGCAGCAGTTATCTCAACGAGCTTTTGGCCAGGTGTTAGAATTACAGATCTACAGCAGAAACTGGCAGTCTCTCATCTACTGCCCTTCAAAGCTGCAGAATGTAGTATTTTTTTTGAAACTGTTTTTAAAGGATGTGCTTCATATATTTCCTGTTTTGCAATCTATTAGAAATATTATTTAGTAAACGTAAACCTGAGTTATTGTTCAGAGATAGGGATTTATATATTTGCATTTTTATTGAACACACATGAAAATATTGCAAAATTATTTCTAGTTGTGCATGCTACAAAACAGGGCAAAATACTTAATGCTTAAGAAAGCAAATTGAAAGCTTTAGGGACAGAATATTTTTTAACCTCCTTTTGCAACATTGCATAATTAACACTGGTGATGTATGAAGTGTATGGGGGTTTGTTTCTCTGCTGTTAAGTTTTTCATATTCTCTGTGGAGCAGAATTCTAGGATTGATAGTCTAGAATAATATCTTGTCATTCTCCTAAGCAATATAAGTAAATATATTTTGCATGAAAAAATGTTGCGTTTTGCATATATTCATATTAAGTGAAATTCTTACTTTAATAACATTTCAGGGCTGAAAATGATTCAGCGACACACATTACAAATATTTTATACTGGAGGGTTTCTTTGAACTCCAGACAGCCGAGCAATATAGCTTGTCTTTATTTCTTCATCTGGGAATAGTCTCTACCCACCAAGTGGAATATCTGCTCCTATGAGAGGTGCCTTTTTCTTTAATAGGGCGGTTTGATCATAAATTTTAGCAGATCTTGGTTTTAGATTACCAGCTGTCTAAACCAGACACCTTGTTTTCCTGAGCACACAGAGGAAAATCTTAGCATGGAACATGTTGGTTCCAGGAATCCTGCAGTCATCGCTTTATAAATGTGCTTGATCTCAGACTTGAGCAAGGGGGACCAAGCCATGATTTAAGATGATATTCTGCTATCCAAAAGTGAAATGCTGTCTCCAGAAAGCTCAGTGGAAACTTCTTTATTGGTCTCAGTGGGGCCAAATTTTATTTTTGTTGCGATATTGTGAACTTTGAAAGCAATTCAGACTGGAAAAGAAGGTCGGGACAGGGGACAAATTACTTTTGACATTTTTCTTTTAGAAATTTAACAGGGACCACTGGCTCATTTCTGCCAGTACCTCCCAACACCTATCAGAAAATGTATTTTCTCTGAGTCACTATTAATTTTATATCACAGCATTTTATTTTACTATGAGAGACAGAGTTCCAAGTGGTGTGATTTATAGGACATGTATACCTGGGTAGATATTACCTCATGTTTTCTATTCTCTATAACCCAAAACAAAGAGCCTTAAAGAGATATATTAAAATCTAGGTACCTGGTCCTAAAATTTGACCGACTTTAACAAAACCAGTAGCGTGTAGGTAAACATTTCCAAAGGCCTGTGATTGATTTTATGAACTCATTCAATGCCTGTGGGTTGTGCTCTGTGGACACTCATAAGGATTTCTGATTAGTGTCATCGTGCCCCCTATAAATCTATTTTCTTGGGAGTCTATATCTTGGTAATAAAAACTTGTCCTGCAGTGAAAGGTCTTGGCATAATAGCAGAATTATTGCTATTTTTACTGCATTTGAAAAGCAATTCTTGCACCTTGTCCCCATCCTCTAGAAACAGTCTTTTTTTTTCCCCTGCGTATAATGTGAACCAAATACATTTGTTTGGTGATTTAATTAGGAAACATTAATCAGTATACACTTCCATTCTTACATAGTGTTGTGGACTGTACAAGTCCAACCTTGTCACTGTTGTCTGCTTGTGTTGACCCCTGGCAGACTTAGACCATAGGGCCCTCACTTGGGAACATCCGTCAGCTTCTGCCTGTATTCCTGTTATCTCTTCCAGATTTGGACTCCCCAGATCAGGATGGCTCTTTAAGATACAATGAGCAATCAAACTTTGTATTTAAGTGCCTTTACAAGAGCTATGAGGTGTCACACCATTTTAAGACTTCACCTGTGAGTTCTTTAGCTGTGACCAGGAGCCCTTTCAGGCTTGATGATCTGAAGTTTTGTGTGTGTTGAATATGGCCCATAAGTCTGTTAAAGAAGCACAGATTTGACAGAGTCCACAAAACAGACAATACAGCACCTAATTTCTTTTGAGCCTGGCCAGAGCCTGCTGCTCAGAGTTAGTGCAGGTACCACTGCATAAATTGCTGCTGTGCCTGCCCCACAGGGAGGAGCAGCGCTGCCTTCTGTGCAACAGGTGATGATTTTGCTGTCCAGGTAAAAGAAAAGTTTATTTTTATCCTGACTGGCCTCCTAGTGGCAGTGATTCCCCTCTGCAGCCAGCTCAATAAAACATTTGCATGGTAAATAAATTTAGTGATTTGTGGCTTGGGTCTGTCTACACAATATTCAGTGTATCTGTTCTTGGTAGAGACACTCTGCTATTCCCTTTTGAGATCAGGCTTTAGCTAAACCTATGCTTTATTTATTTGTGGAACTGTTGTGAATCATCCAAAAAAGCTGCAAAACGCTTTCCTAAAAGAACTGCTGAATGTAGCATTTGATTGAAGGTAGTTAAGAGCAACTGTGTTTAAAATTGCTAAAAATTCAGGAAATGGGTAGGAATTGGAGGATGACAATTCCTGTGTGGGTTGGGCATCTGGAGCCAGCACCTTCCCAGCCTGGCCAAGCTGGGATTCTGCTTTTGCATGAGCAGGAGAGGAGAATCTGCCACAGGGCAGCTGCAGGAAGATCAGTAGTCAGATCCCTGATAACCTGAGTGACTGCTGCAGGCACACTGGAGCAAACAGATTGCACTGCAGCAACACGTGCAGTGATCTTGTGGGTTAGGGACACTGAAACTGGGTAGAGTTGAAGGAAACTGATTCATTTTTTGGATGGTTTTATTGGGTCATGTGGCAAAACTCATTTTCTTTTATCTAGTGATAATATTTGTGATAGATTGAGAATAAACAAGATTAGAAGGGAGTTTTCATTAGTAGTAAAAAGGCTATTTCATCTTTTCCTTTTGTTTTTCTCATGTATAATTTTAACTATAATTTCAATAGTTTATTAGCTACAGCTTTTTCAAAAAACAAGAAAAAGACACTTGAAATATACAAAACCAAGGTGGTAATATAGTCCTTATAGGATAATTTTGGTTTTTTCTGTTGCAGAAATGATGTTGCTCATTCAGATCTGGTGAGAAGAATGTGGGAATACATCATTGGAGAAAGATATGGTAAGAATTTGTCATTAAAAGAAAAACATCCAGGATTGTCATCTAAGTTAAATTCTGATGGATCATGGATTGGATTTTGCCTGAGGGTTCTTTTAGCCCTTAGGTATGGAGCATATCTGTGAGTACAGTGCTAATGGTGATTATTGCTGTGATGGATCATCTGCTCAGAAATAATAATTGAAAGGACCTTCCTGAATTTTAACATCACCTTATCCCATGGGAAAAATGCATAGATGGGAAGAGCTCCATTATGAAATGGAGATATATGGAGCAGGTTTTCTATCTTTCAATATTTTCCAGTAATTTATTTGTTGGTATGAAGTCTTAAAACTAAAAACTGAAATTTCATATCAAACTTGAGCAGAAATATGTGGTTACTGGTGAAAGATGCTGATTGGATTTTGGTTTGTAATAACAAAGGTGTTTGGGCTGAAAGTGCTTTACTGATGGATTCAGAACAGCTATCTGGTGTTAGTCAGCTCTGAGTAGGACACAAGGAACCCAAGAATTACTACTTCAGCAAAGTCGAACTCATTTTTTCCTTTTAATTGTTTTTACTGTGTGAACTTACTGTCTTGAAACTATGACTGATTAAAACAAAGGTGTTGTTTCTATAAGGGACAGGATTGTGAAAGTCAACTGAAATATAATACAGGAGTTTGGTGTGAAAGTTTTCATTTCAGGAAACAGATACGTAACACTGCTAATTTGTCAGTGATGCTGGCTTTGAGCTCTGGAAATTGTGGGTGAAATTCAGATGTCTTCACCAAGATATCAGAAATGTAGATATCAAAGGCTGGGGAAGTCACCTTAGATTCACTTTACAGTCAATTGAGGAAAAATGGGCACCTTCAGAGAGTGATTCATCTCAGCCTAAAATAGGCAGGTCAGGCAACTTGCCCCCTGGAGATGCCTGTTTCTCTCCACGGACTGTAGGAAAGCCTACAGTGACAAACTCAGAATTCAGTGTGTGACCTTTCAGTGTCTGAAGCTGGGCTGGATGAATCTCACCCTGTGGTAACAAGGACAGGCTCTGCCACCTGCCCCAGTGTGAATACTGCTTCCTGGGCTGCTCCAGTGGCATTGCTTCTGGGGGGAATTGAGAAGGTCTGGCTGAGAAATTCTGACGGTCCTCAAAACCCAGAATTATCCCAATGATTATTTTTGAGGCTTGTTTACTTCTTAGTTTCATTGGGAGTAGGTAGTTTTATTTTAATTGTGTAAAAAAAAAAAAAAAAAAGGAAATCTGGGGGTTTGTGTTTGTTCCTTTTTTTTTCCCCTGTGGAATCCTAAAAATGAAGGTATATTTTATTCTGTTGGATGATAAAAGCTGCTGTGGGATTTTCTCAAAAGCCAGTGGCTGTCTATTACTTGTTGTCCCATTTGCCTTCCCCGTTTGTAGTGTTGCAGAGTGTAGTTGGATAGTGGCTACCCTGTTAATCCAGTAAGTATGGAGGAGCTGGGTAGGCATTTTTTTAAAGGCTGGCAAGGTATGCTGGTTTTGGAGGGTGTCCGTGAGATTGAAGATCCAGCTAGATTTGTAATCATAATCCTTGCCTGCTTAAAATAATAATAAAAAAGTTTAGAAGGATATGGGAGTGAATAGTGCTGTTGTTTTATACAACATTTGCTATTAACAAAGTTAATAGAGGAAATGTTAATAGGAAGGATATAATATTATGAAAATATTTAGAGAGAAATTGTGTTTTTGTGTAGTTTACAAATTAAAAAGCAAGATTGCTCAGAAGACCCTTGCTTAAAAGGGCATTGCCCTGAACACTGAGCAATACTGTGCTGGAATATGTTCAGCCTTTTAGGTCATAGGATACTTTTCATGCTGAACTCCTGTAAATACAAACCAGTTTGAACATAACAGGAGCACAAGGGCTTTTTTGCTTCTTCCAGAAATCCCCAGAAGTGGGAGGATGGAAAAAGTCCCAGTAGTATTTGTGACTTTTATTTTCTGTTGTACAGAGAACCTGCCAAACATATAATAATTAGAACTTTGTGCTTGAGGTCATACTGGTTCAGTGAATTTATACCTGAGCTGATGTTTTCAGTCACAGAGAGTTCTGAATTTTCTGACAGTCATAGATGGGGTAAAGTGGTCCAGTAGTTCAACACACTTGTAACCTGCCGTTATTTGTTTTTTATTGGGTTTTTTTCATGTCTTGACAAATACTAAAAATAGGACATAGATTGTTCCAAATCTTGAATGTACCAAGTGACTACAATAAAAATCTGAGAGATAGAGGAAGGAAGTTTAAATTTTTACAACTTCTTACATCTTCTCTTGCTCATATGTCTGCAAACAAAGTCCTTTCTTATTTAAGTATTTCCCAATATAATCTACCACGTTGAATGTTCTATATGAGTTTAGCTGTTTGTAATTTACCAGGAAAACAAGAGCGAAAAAGCGCAGAGAAAGCAGGCTGCCTACTTTGAGCTGAAATTGTGCACCACCTTCATTAATAGTGGTAGGATCTCTAAACAGACATCAATGAACCCTTGCAAATTTAAATTTAGCCAAGCATGTTGTATAATACTCTGTATTGCTCTTCAGACAGCTCAGAGGTGAGGCAGCTCTGAGCACGTGATGGCAGCTGTGTGCATGTTGCTAATCAGTCTTGTGTGTACAACTTAGGGGCTGCTTCACCTACATTTGCTTCTCATTTAGCCCTTTTCAATTACCCATTCAAAAATCTTTGAAGACTGTTCCTCAGTCCTGTAATCTCTCTTCAATGAAAATGAGTAGAGCCACAAAGAGAACTAGAATAGAATTCATTCTCTTCTGTGCAAAAGAGAATGGATAAAAGCTTGACTTTAATACAGGTGTATGATAACACTGCTGCTATAAGGCACCTTTTGGCCACATGGCAAAGGAGCTAAAATAAATCTGTTTCTTATCATGCAAGGCCTTCCTAATTAATGGGGGAAATCCTTCCTCAGAAAGATGAAGAAACTGAGTAGAACTGAGTACACTAATGCTGGGAAAGGGCAATTTTATCTGTACTTCTCTAATTGCCACCATTTGCAATCTGGAGGCAGGTAAAACTGTTGAAATAGGGGCATTGCTTTGAATGCAAGTGAAATTGAGGGAGTGGGATAACTCTTTCAGAAGTAGAGAAAATAATTTTACCTTCACTGAAAATCAGGAATTGTCTTTCCTATCTTGGGATGGCTGGAAAGTAATTTTACAGACCTGTTTTTGACTTGGTTCACTTGGAGTGTAACTTATTTACTTGAAAAATATTTATATGGAAACATGTAGTGGAGCATCTTAGCTACACTGATTTTCATCACAGTGGCAGTCTTGATGCCCTTCTCCCAGGACTGCCATAATCACTCAAAATAGTCTATATTTTGAGTTTTACAGAATATTTTCCTGAGTTCAATTTCAGAATAATCGCAGTGCTGTTATACTTTGAAAATAATAGCTATTTGCATGGGGTTTAAGAGGTGTTTCAGGGCCTGGCATCCAGGGAAATTTCTCAGGTTGTCGAAAGGATGGTTTGAGTAACTCTTTCAGAAGCTCAGTTAATGCAAGGGCATGATCATTTTTGCCCTCACAGGACTGATGGCATGATTAGCCCATTAAAAATCTGTATCACCAGACAGGTATTTCTTTGCTATGGATCCTCCAGGCATTAGAATATTCATCATTTTGTGAAAATACTCATCACTGGTTGGATTTACCAGAAAGTTCCACATTTTTGGGTGCTATCCCAATGTTCTGGTAATAGAAAAATTGGAAAACTTCTGTGTTGATCCAATGACTGGATGTGATTTTTTCCCCCTATATATTTCCCATGAGATTCCTTCTTTGCTCAAGTGGATTTGTCTCTATCAGTTACAGCAAAGGATATGCCTTCTTATTTAGAAGTAAGAGTATTCTGGGTGTAGAGATGGAAATCTCAGACTTGACAAGGTTACCCTGAAAAAATGTGAAATGGAATGGCTGCTGGCCTAATTACCCTTTCCTTGTTGAGTTCAAACACTGCTGTGAGTACCAGGCAGGGGCTCGAGCAAACACTGGGAATTTTGTTGAAGAAACAAGAAGTGAAATGGGGGAACTTGTACCTGTTTGTGTTGGTTGTTCTAGTCAAGGCAGTATTCCAAGGATGGTAGGCTTCTTTCTAAGTCTCATAATTTTCTCTGGGAGTACATTTGCATGAGGGTTTTACATTCAAAAGAATGCTTGTTCTCACTTGCTCTGCTTTGGTAGTAGCATGGAAGTCTTGGAAATGCAAGGCCTAACACATCCATGTGTGTCCAAACCTGGGAGGCTGGGGTGAATGCATAAAAACAAATAAATATCACCTTACTGCATAGGTACTAACTGAGATATAGCATTATCTCCATGCTTAGCAAATAACCTCCATGAAATACAGATATTTTTGTCAGTACACTTGGTTATCTTTAACCAAAGTGGTCTCCAAAATTCACGTTGCCAACTCTAATGGATTGAGGTTTTCTGGATAACAGAAAACCTTGTGTGCCTTTTAAGGGAGTGCAGTGTGAAGGGTTTCTAGTATTATAAACTTACAAACATGTTTTGTTGTACTTGAAACTTGATTTAACTTGGTTTTACTTTCTTTATATCATCCTCCCCATCTCATTGGACTTGTCTTTCATTTTATGGGAAAAATTTTGGATGCAAAGTCTATTTATTGACACATTTTTCATGAAGGCCATTGTGTAATTTCTGTGTAAGTTTGCTGCTGCTGGGACTGCAAAATTTTGATGTAAATTGCCATTATCTAAAAGAAAGGACTCAGTAGCTGGAATATAATAGGAATATAATTAGAGAAATGGAAATGGGCAAACAGTGTCAATACAGAACAGAAACCAGGTGTTGGCTGGGAAGAGCAGTAAATCGTTTCAAAATAGAAGTTTTAGACATTTAATGACCTCTAACTGCTGTCTAACTGACAAATATAATCTAGGGCTGGGTAGAGCTCTTTACCACCTTTGTTGTTTGTAATAAGGAAGGATCAATTCCCTCATCCATAAGCACATTGTGAGTTGTAAAACTTTGTGTCCTTGGAGAGGCCCTGGCACTTCAGCACCCAGCTGAGGTGGTGGGGTGCAGATAATGTTAGCACTGAAATGGCCCTATGGCCTTTTCTGCAAAGCAGAAAAACTTCCTTAGGTTACACAAGTGATTAAGAATATTTTGTTTGTGAAGTCAAGGAGTCATGACATCCATTTGTCTATTTTCTGTGTTTGTGGACAGTTTGCTTAGGAGTTTTTCTTTCCAACCACCTCTAAAAGTTCTTTGGAGAAAGAAAATAGAATAATCAGCTCCAAAACTATCATAAGGGCTAGAAAGCATATGGATCAGAAAGCAAACAGACTAGAATCTTGCAAAAATACCAAATTTGATGACTTTAGAAATATTATTCCAAGCTTACTGAAGTCAGCAATAATTTTTAGATTTTCAGAATTTACAAATTAGTATGTCATTCAAGCTGTTTTTGGAAAACTAATTTTTAAATTTTTTTTCTTAAGTGATAACATATTTAGCTGAAGTTCTAAATCACTGCATGCTCTGTGTTTGTCAGTGAAATGCCAAGTAGCCCATTTTGTTCCTAATGGAACTCTTGTACGTGCTTGTGTGTAGCCTGCAGTTTTGCATTCTGTCCAGAGATGGAAGCTGCTTGCTCTGACAAGGTCAGCTTGGGAAGGAGGCCACGTTCCCTGAATAACAAAGCCAGGAGGCCAGAGCATGCCATTTCATTAGTCAGCCCAGGACTCTCTTATAGAGAAGGAGGGAGAATGAATGCTATGGAATTTAAAATAACTATTTCAGCTTTTCTGTAGCTTGGAAAATGTTGCTCTTGGGCAATATTCTGTTAATGATCACTATTGGGCCAGATGTTCAGGACACGTAAATGAGTGTATTTCCATTGACTTCAGTGGAACTAGGCCAGCTTACGCCATCTGAGAATCTGTCCCCTCAGCTTTCTTTCCAAGCCAGTTGTGATTTTGGATAAGGAGTTGCAGCATTATCTGTCATAGTTCTGGTTTCCAGCAGAGGAGAAGAAAATGAACATTCTTATTTGCTTCATCAGTGTGAGAACAGATTAAACTGTGACAAAGAATCAAAGTAATTCAAATAATCAAATTTGAGAATGTGAAATGTAACAGACTTGCTTTGTTTTGCAGTGGGTATTTTGTCTGTCAAAACAGAACTTCAGAATTTTCTAGATGGCTGGATAGTTCTCCAAGCTTCTGACGCCACTTAGGCCAGTGGCGTGGAATAAATTGAGCACATTAACCTGAAAAAGATCCCAAATTTTTGTTCTTTGTTGTTGCGGTCATTTTTTATTTATTTGTAAATTAAGACAGACTCATGTGGGGGCTCTAAGAAACGGGACGAGCTCTGTGAACTGGGTGCATTCCTCCTGCCTTTCTATTCTGCTCCCATTCAGCACTTATAATGGTAATGAAGTCTAATTACAAATGCATGTGACTGCCTGTTGTAATCTGTCAGTGTTTTTCTGAAAAACCTTGTGCCAGTTCAGTATTGGTCATTAGATAATAAGGATTGATAAAACGTAAGGGGCAAAATGTTAAAAATGCTACTATCGATTAGAACACACCTTAATAATGAAACCATGGGCCTGGGGACGAAAGCCATGGATCATTTTGACAATTCGGCCTTAGATTCTGGATGAGACAGAGTGGGGACAATTAATCCCTCAGAGCCACAAATCACAAATAAAGTAGTTGCAGCTCATTACAACCTGACCTTGCTAAACGGCCTTGAAAACACAAGTGACCTTCTAGTATTTGAAAAGATTACAAAGCTCTGTTGAGAAATATCTTCTTTATTTATTTATTTTTAATGCTTGGGAACCACATGGCTTAATTTTAACTGATCTTGATGAAAGAAGCTTTTAACTTCACCATCTTTCAGGAACCAGATTGCTAACGTCTCGTGGAACTGATGGTGGTACTGCAGGGCAGTGCTCGGGAAAGGTCTTAAAAGTCAAAAGTCTTGATCTGTGCAATTAATCAGTGGAAGTTTGTGCTGCAATACCTTTGAAGAAACAATAGTTTCACTGAAATATTGAGTGGTTCTAGTTAGGGCTTTTATAAACATTATGGTATTATTGGAGCACTGCATAATTGCAGGAAAGTATCTTCGTGCATTACAGTCAAGTCCAACCTCAAAATTTAGAAATATGTTCAGCAAAGTATTTAATGAACTCCCCTCATGTTCCCACCCTAAATGGGAATAAGGAGAGGTCACGTATTTTGCATTTCTGTCCTTTTACATGCACTGTAGATGATCTTTGGCTAACTGACTTGAGTCCTTTGTCATGGATTAGTGCATATGGAAATCTCAAAAAATTCCATCTGAGTTTCTGATGGAATTGTCTATCTTAATTTGATCCTTAATGCTGAGTCAGGCTCATCTTTCTACTGACTGTGATAGAAGGAGATATCTTTCCAGCTCATTCCTGAGAAGATGTCATGACCACCATGCCTGATGTTGTCTTAACTGTGCAATGAATTTTGAGCACTTGCTGAGTTCATTGTGCTTTGGACTAGGCCCATGTGTGACTCTGCTTCTTTCAATGTACCTGAATGAGGTGTTTCTAAGTGTCCTCAGCATGCATGAGCTCCAGCCTCATCCCATGCACTGCATTCCCTACATTAGATAAATGCAATTCCTTTAAAACCCACTTCTCTGTAAATGCAATGTCTTGTATTTACAATTACACCAATACAGTGGCTTTCTATGAGGGCTTTGCTGAGTTCTGTACAAGAGCTGAGATCTGCTCTGGTGCTGAGGGCATCATGAAGGATGCTCTACACACAGACCTTGTGGTTGTGGTAAGACAGTGGTGACTTTTGTTGTGTAAGTGATGGCTGTGGGCATGGAGGCAACAGCTTCGTGTTTCCTAGTTCTTTGATGTTCAGACAAAAGCATCAAACATCTTATAGTAGTGTGGAACCGCTACATTAGATCATAGATTACTGAGGCAAGCCGAATCTGAGAAATGGCACTGGATAGATAATATTTTCTGCAAAAGTGGAGTTTTCAAGTTACCTCTAAAATGCAACCTTCTGTAGAGGACATGGCAAAAAAATCCTGGTTGAATGTACCCTGTGCACAGTAACGGCAGTCCCCTGGCTGTGCGGGGAGCAAGGTGAAGGCATCTCCATCCTGCTGCTAGAGAAACTCTGAGAGCCTACTCTCACAGAACCTGGGTTTAGGTTGTTTTACCCTGGCATTGCCAGGACTGAGGTTTAGCCATGGTAGAGCTCTCTCCTTGACTCTGGGCTTGGATGACTGTGCTTTTGGCATTAGGAGTGACAGAGAGAAGTTTGTGTGATATCACTGTGTGTGGTATATTGATACTGGCTCTCTTTTTATTATCTTGAAACAAAATGGATTAGATGAACAAAAGGGATTCCTTGGAAGCTCCATTCAATTATTTCACAGTGACAGCCAGGGAAAAATACGGTCTATCCCCTGGATGTAGCAGTTCCTACTTCTGATCAGGAAGCACTGTGACATTTTCAGCACATCAGTGGCTAAGCAGTGACTCCACAATTTGAGTTAACACTTCATCTCCTGACACTCCAGCCAACAATACAAACTGCTTTCCATGGACTTCTCCAGAGGTTCAGCTGTAGTCAAGGTCTCGTGACAGGGATAGTCCTGGCCATGCATTTGTAGGGACACTCTGTGGGGCACGACACAACTCAATTACTGGACATAGGATTGGGAAACAAGTGGAATAAAATGACTCCTTGTAAGAGAAAAATCAGCCAACCATTTATTAAGTAGATCAAGACACTGAGGGTATTCCAGCATAGAATTGGACAACCAGAGCTATTACTTTGACACTTCCCATTTTCCTTTTTTTTTAGTGCGAATTTCAACAGCATTTCTGATAGCATTAAATGTGTTTTAAGAATCAACCACCCAAAAGTTTCCTTTACCATGCTTACTTAGTAGCTCCACTTAGTGGCTCCTGGGATAACACAGGGTTGCCTGGTGCTGTGGTGCTCATCCTCCTTCCCTCCGTCCTGCTGGATCCTTCAGGCACACACGATTGCTGCAGGAATGCCAGAGACTAACAAGTGCACTAATTGCAGAGTGGGAAAGAACACCTGCTGATTCTCAGCTGAGTTATCCTTGTAGCAAACCTCATGTATGTGAATGTTTCTCTACCGAGTTCTTGTGTAGCTGTGATTTCCTTTGGAAACTCGTGGGTCGTAGGGAGCACTGAATCACAGCAGCTCAGCACGCAGCCTTCCACCTTCATGGATGACACTCCTTCTGCTTGGAATCAGTGACTGATTCCTCTGCAGCCTTTCTGCCCTTTGAATCCTCATCCATTTGATTCCTAGCCTTTGGGGATGAATTCATCTCCCCGTGTACTCTATTTACTAGGGAATGTGATTTCCAGGAGATATTAGGTGTGCTTGAAGAATACTTTGGGGGACAAATTCTTCAGAGGGGCAGAGAAATCTAGCTTCAGGAAGCTGAGATACCAGCTGTCCTTTGTGTAAAAGCTTGAAGTACTACCCAAAAGTTACAAGCAAAAATAGCTGAAGCCGTGGAGGTATTTTGGTGTGGAAGGAGCAGAGAAGTGATTGTCAGTGCATAGCTGTGAACATAGATAAATACTGATCTTTCAAGGATGTAATGCCTGTTTTCTCCAAGCAAGGCAAACTCCTAATAGCTGTCTTTAAAAAGTGGTAATTTTGGAGAATGGAGTAAGTGTTGTAGGCGTGCATTTGGCATTTGTGTGTGTACCTGCCAGTGCTCTAGACATTTTTGCATATGACTGTGTGTAATCCAGGTAATGTTCAGAATACTGGCTATGTAATATATGCAATATTTGGGCATTATGTCAGCTCTGTAAGTTACTGCAGTGAAAATTAATAACTTTCTCCTTTGTAATTAAGCACTTGTCTCTCTTGTGGCCTGCTGAAGCAGTGAGGTAAGGAGGAGCAGTGATTCCCAGGTCCAATTGTGTAACCATGGAGCTGCTGTCGGGACCACAGAGTCTCAAAGGAGCAGAGGGCACACAGGAGATAGCAAGGTCCCATAGCTACCTAGGGAAGCTGGGCAGGGGAGAGGCAGAAAGGATTGATACACTGGGAAAAGACACGATCAGCTCTTGTAGGTAGACCTTGGGAGAAAAGAGGTGCCTGTTTCTGGAGCATGCATTTGGTATATACAAAATTTCCAGTATTTAGCTGCAGATTTTTTCCTTTCTTATTTGGTAAAGCCCACATTGTATCTAATGAAGGAACCTGCTTTTTAGTTCACTAGTTACAGTTCATGCATATTTATTTCAAGTATCCGCATCCAGTGGCCTTTACTACTTAGAAGTCAAATAATGTTTTTCACAATGCAAGCCAAAGGTGGTACTTCAGCTTGCTTGAAGTTGGTGTACTGAGCATTGAGCAGCCTATTGGAGTGATGTGATGAACCATATGGATCTCAGACCAGGACTAAATCATGTCAAATACAAGTTCTTGCTTTGGTGCTTCATTTTTTTCTTCTGTAAGTCTATAAATGTATGTACAAGCTCTTCTCTCCCACTTTATACGTACCATAAAAGAAGCTAATAGCATAACAGTTAATGTCACAAGTGACCTATTTTAAAACATTACTTAGAGTCACTTATTTCAGCACTGTCTGTGCTGAAATTTTCTATTTTGGATGCCTGCCTCAGCCCACTTCTGTCTGTTTGAAATGAAAAAAAAATCCAATTCTTTTCAGAAAAAAAGAAGGCAAAGGAAATTTTGCATGTTCTTATACATGTTTGATCAGCCCCATCATACTCTTCTTCAGCCTCAATCTAAAAGTTTTGTTGGATCATTATCTTTTGCTGTTCCAGTGAAAATCCATTAGGGAAAACACTGAAAAATCTGTTCTTTCACTTGATCAGTAGAGATTTGGTATCTGAATTCCCTGAAATTACTGTCTGTACAGCACACACCAAGCACAATATTGCAGGCATTGAGCAAAATCTTGTCAGGGATCACTTCTCCTAAAATTTTAGGCTGTTGTGGCATCAGGCACTGGAAAATCAAGCATATGCTGACCCATAGCAGTGCAGCATTTGCTGCTGGGGATGCTGAGGTGGGGAATTCAGCTCCAAGTACAGTGCAGACCATCAAGGCTCAAAGTGACAAGATGCTCCTGGGCTTTTGAGGTTCTCTTTTTACAGCTGCTCAGACCGAGGTGGAGGAGAACCTCCTGAGCTGAGGAGCTGTGAAAGGACTTGGCTAGGCTGGGACCTTAAAGGGAGCAAGAAAAACTCATGTGGAAGTAGGGATGCTGCCACTGACATAAGTGATGGCGGAAAAATTGGAGGAGTGTGGACATAGGCTGGGATAGGAGGCAGAAAGAATATTGGTAGGATTGGAAACCTGAGGGTAATGGGTAGGAGGGGTCTGGGACTAACAAATAGGCGTAAGAAGGGGAATGTGTGCTCCTAGGGTGAATCTGAACAAGCCAGAATACAGCACTAAACAGAACGTTAGAATGGGAAACTCAGACTGGAAGAACTTAGGGGCTGCATTTGCAAAAATATTGGCACAAGGCAAGGACTGGGAGTGGGGGGAAGAACGTGAGAGAAAAGTCTTTGTAGTGGAAAGCGGCAGAAGGCCACGAAAGATAGACCTGAGAGGCAGAGCCAAGATGCATGGTGTCCTGTGCTGCAGAATTCCTGGGAAAGCTGCATGCATCCCAGCCCAGCCCTCCTTCATCCTGCTCCACCTGCAGACTCTACCATTGCTCCTTCCACTCACGTGGCCAAAGCCTCTGCTGTGGACCATGAAGTGCCAGCCCTGTATTTCAGTATCACTGCCATTCCATACAATAGATTTTTTCAGGCTTTTTTTTCTCTCCCTTTCTGTATTTTTTTTTAAGCAACCTATGAAATTATAGATAAAAGGGTACAAAACCATGAATGTTGCAAAAAAACCAAGCACTATAAAAAAAGGAAAAGGAAAAAGAATAATGCTGTCCATGAAGCCTTAATTGGGCCCCCTTGTGTGGATACATTTTGATACTGTCTCTAATTACATGGTCACACACTGCTTTTCCCATGGACCCCTGCATTGTTCTGTGCACTAAGTAGAAGGTGATTGCTGAATGAGTGCAGCTTTAAGTTGCTTTATTCTCTCTGTTGCACGGGTAGTCCCAGGCCTGCCTTACTGCAGGCTGCCCAAGACCAACACAGAATCACTGATTTGATTTCCTTGTGGCTTTTCCATTGCTGTTTTGAAAACAATAATGCTTATTTTTGAGATGCACTTGCTCCCAGATGCGTGGTAAGGCTCTCTGCTCCCGCCTGGGCAAAAGGGGGATGCAGGGGGCTGAGTGTGGTGTGGCAGGGCTGATGCTCCCCTGGCTCTCCGTGGTGTGGGTCATGCCGTGGGTTCAACCCAGGCTGCTCCTGACTGCAGAATGCAGCTGATGGGCACACAGTCTGCTCTGACAGGGATCTGTTTCTCAGGACACACAAAGGGAAGGTACCACAAACAATGAATGCTGTGGGAAGGTGAGCTTGCCTTCGGTGCTGGAGACCAGCTGTAATCTGCTAGGGCGCAACTGCAGGGACTCAACCCAGCGGCCGTTCATTACTTCAGTTCCTTGCCTTATTTCTCTCTTTTTCTTCTGGTGTCTGATTGGAGATGGGACATGCAGGGAGTCTTTTACTGATGAGGACAAATTCAGAGTGTGGATGGTTTGAGACTCTCTGGGGAAGAGCTGTGCAGTCAGACAGCGTCATCATGGACATGTGTAGGGTGGGGGCTGAATTAAGGTACTGCCGAGGATCTTAATTATGGCACCTGGAATTTCTGACTTGCTTTGCTTTGCAACCCTAATGTTCTTATAATTTAATTTGGGTGTACATGTGCTTAATATGTATCGCTTCCTCACTTTTGAAAAGATGTTAACAGGCTGCACTCTTCAAATACTTTTCTAAAAATTCTGAATTTAGCTTTCTGAACAGGTTTTTGAAATCAATACAGAGAGAGCTGCTAACAGGAGGTAAACTACAAACCACAAACACTTTCAATAGGATAGCTCTTTTTATATAACATTTGATATCATTTTCACAGCATGATCTCTACTTTCATACTGTGATAGCTTTTACCTGGAGTTTAGATGATTCATTTTTGTAGTGGATACTTAACTTTTATATGAGGAAAATGCAAGAGAAGCCAGCACAGCATTAAATGAACTATAGTTGCAGCATTAAATGAACTACAGTACAGTAATAATGTTGAATGCTCAGATCCTTGCCATCTCACAGGGTTGGATTCATGAAGGCTCTATTGATTCATAAGTGAGGAGATATGGAGGCCTGGAATTCTCTCTCAGTTTTTGGCATATCTAATTCGAATTTTAAGAGTAGCTTGGCACTCAGTGATTGTTTAGTAATTGTTAGAAATCCCTATAGGAATCTGCCTGAAAATTGACTCTGATTTCCTATTGGTGTGGGTCTCAGGGAGCCCTGTGGCTGTGTTGCTGGCTTGTCCTCATGTTTTCTTTCCCTGAAGCTCTTAAAATTAATTTAGAAACCTTAGTTTTACACTGACTTCTACAGTAACTACCAAGACAAGGAGGAACATTTTTGTTAAATTTTCACGTTTATGATGATTATTTTTTCAAAGAGATCCAGATTTTTGTGGGGTTTATATGGACTGCATGGAACTAAGTCTGTTATTTCAGCTTTTCTGGTAAATTATCACAGTTGTTGAGGCTTTCTAGGCTACCCTGCCAAACTTCTGTTTTCACATGCTTGTGACTTCTTATGAGCCATTTTAAATTGAAATTTTCTATATATACAATTCCCAACCAGTTTTTGTGTCTACTTATTCCTGAATAAAAAATGAAAAAATATTGGTTTGATACTGTTGAAAAATATTTTAAAGATAAAAATTGAGTATTTGCTTTATTTCCTCTGTTCAGGCTGTTGTCAACCTCTACCCTCTTTCTTCAGGTTTCTCTCACACTCTCATTCTTCTTTTCCTGTCCAAGAAACCCACACTGGAATGCAAAAATGTGAGATGGCCTGACAGTCACATGCTATTAAAAATCTGTCAAACTTGAGGTTAGTCATCAGAAATCTTCTCATCAGAGTTTCTGGAGGGAAAGAACAAACCAATTAATAATATTAGAAAAATTTTAGCGGGACTGATACTTTAAAATTCTATTTAAGACTTCTGTTTGAAATTTAGTTCTTGCTTTATAAAAAAAATAATAAAGGGTAGCTTTCCTCCTTACTAGAAGCCAGACATCCCTTGCTCATTTCAAAATAAAGAGGAAATCTTGTAGGTCTTCTAGTGTTTTTATAAACTGATTCCATCAAAAAGTATCTTGCAGGACCTGTCTTGCACTTGGTCAAGATGAAGGTGAACCCTTTCTACTCTTGTCACATATACTGTAAAGCTATTTTGAAATGAATGAGACAATTGTCTGAGCCTGGCAAGCGTTGCCAATAGGTGCTGCAGGTCCTACCCTGGTGTTTCAGGTTGGAAAGGTTTGAAATCACCCTTGGTGATTATCTCCTGTACTTTTCTGCACTGAGCAGCATACTGTGTCTAATCAATATTTCTTCTGCTCCCTGAGGTTCTTAATTCACATGCTCAGAAAACCTCATGTTTTGTATTCCTTGAGGTACACCCTACAAAACCTCAGATACACACAGGAATGTACATTCAAGGCCCCCTGCTTGCTCCCCATCTGTCTGAGCTTATCACTGAGAATGACTGAGTGAGCTTTGCTTTACAACTCGAGATTTCTGTCTAGAAATTCTCCTCTCTTTTTTGATTCTCCTGCTGGAGCTCAGGACACAGGTTTTACCTGCAGCAGGTTTTGTAACGCTTGCCTGACTCCTGTGCCTGGCTTCTCCCTGCTCCTCTGTTCAAGAATTGCATATCTGAACCCGTTTCTAGGAGGTTAAATTATGCCTAACCTGAAGTAGAATAATGTTATTTCCAGCGTCTCCTAAGATAATTTTTATTTCTAATGGGGTAGGGATCCCAGCCAAGGTCACAGCCTGGGCATGCAGGCTGCTGTACAAACATATTATGACAGTCACTCTCTGCAGAGAAGGAGCTGTAACTCCTGAGCCGATGGCTCACTGTGCTTTAGGGTTTCTGTCCCTAGAGCCAAGTTTTGGTGCATTCGCTGAGATTGGTGAAGCAAGGCTGGTGAGGATTCTGCTTAAGAACTCTGTTAAATTTGAAACTCTCAAATTTAGATTCAGTTGTTTAAAACAATAAGAATCTTGAGGATCTTGCTGGTATTTACACTGTAAATTTCTTTAAGTGAAATTGAATCTATTTACATGGATATATAACTTTTTTCCTGAGCTGTACAAATTCAAAAAGATTCTTCTACATAGCTGAAGCCTGCTGTATGTTTAAAACATTGGGAGGCATGGGGCGAGGGCAGACTTAGAGGATAAGGAAATACTGGGTTTTCTGACAGCCTTTTGGGAAATGGAGCCAAGTACATATTTCTGCTTTAAGAAGTGACTGTGTGCAGCAGACTTAAGGTTACAGACATTTACCTTCCCCTTCACAGAGTCTCCTTTCCAGTCTGGCTTTCAGTGCCCTACTGTACCTCAAAGTGTATCCAAGCTGGGCAGTGTTCAGGACAAGTACCTGGAGATCCCCCTCTGATGTTTTTTTGCATGAGGCAGGGAATCCAATTAGAATCAGAGGTGGCCAGAGGGGAATCCCAAAGCTTTCCAGTCCTGGAGTCCCTACAGTGAGATTTCAGGCACTGGTCTTAAATTTGAACAAATGGGTCAAAGACATTCCCTGTGAAAATTTAATTTAATTAGAAGTCCTCATGTGATTAAAACTGTCTTTGATATTGTTTATTACCAGTTTTGATCCCAGATTAACATTTTGCTACTATAAATTTGGACATTGGTCTCTGACCCCTCCTTTTTTTTTATTTGTTAGGAAAAAGATCTCTTTTGTATTACATGTAAAGATGCAGCAAATTATAAAATTATGTTATCAAGGGAAAAGTTTGCCTTTTTTTTTTCTTTTCCCCCATTAGAACATACAGAGATTATTAATTGAATAAAAACTGTGTCTATTCTTGTAAAACCCTTGTTATGAGGCTTTTAATTGTTACTAAGCTCTTAAAAAAAAAAAAAAAAGGGCAGTAGATAACTCTCACAACAGGACCACAGATGAAATTATTGAAAAGCCAGAGCGTTTAAGTCTGAATAGCAATGGTGAGCCCTAGCACAAGATTTATGCCCAGTGAGAATCTCCATATTCTTATAGTCTCAGGCATCCTGGTGAGATACTGTAAAGATGACCAGGCACAAAGTCAAAATCAGATTAATTTCCTTTCATTTTCAAAAGTAGCATGATGTCAGCTTCACCTTGAGCTAAAATTTGTCCTCTGATCTGATAAAATCATTATTTGCCAATAAAAGGTGGGACAATTCTGCTACCTGCTCCCCCCAGCCCTGCTGTGCACAGAGGCACTCTGTCTTCAGCTACAGCTCGTGTGGAGCTGCACCTTGCCTTGAGAGCAGCTTTGATTGCAAGCAGGAGCTGTTGTGTTACCCCAGATGATACCTCTGATTAACTGGCTCATGGCTGAGGCCACAAAGGGCTGACATCACAAATGAAGGGCAGTGTTTCACTCTCCATTTCACTCTCCATTTCACTCTCCATCTTGGATCTGCTGCTATTTGCTGGTTGCATCCTGGAATTAACTTTGGGTTTACTCACAGGAGTTGTCAACAGGAAGAATAATTAGGCTTCTGTCATCAAGTGAGACTTAAAAAAGGTGCACCAAGAGCTGATGGTCAGGCTGACTTTCAGTCAGAATTAGAGAAATGATTGTTACAGGTGTTCATCTGTCCACTTGCCTCATGTTTTCAAGTGCAGCCCCCCATCTCATCATGAGGAAAGCCCTCCCTCAGGCAGAACAGCTGACAGCAACTCTGTAATCTGCTGATTCTGTTCCAAACAGCATTCTGAGTGAGGGGGAACAAACCAAGTGTGTTTGACCCTTGACAAACTGAGCTGCAGTATTTACCAGGATTTAGAATTATTATCTTTCACAGGATTTAAGTATGAACAGGTATTTATATAAATTATAATTCTTTGGTTTGTCTAATAGTATTGGAGTTTTTGCCTTCCACCTCATGACACATTTCATTATTTTGCTTGTGACATCCAGCTGTGATCCAGGTTTTCAACCAATGTTTTTACTAAAATTCAGTAACTTTGTACCTAATGAAGTCCAATAATGATGTTTGTATCTTTCTGTATGTAAAACCTGCTTGAAATTGGGCTATATGCATCAAGGGAAATAAGTGACAGAGGAAAGTAATGGCAAAAATGACTTAAATATGAAATAACAAATAAGACATGTTGGAAAATAAAGAAGACTTTTAACCACTATAAATTACTGCTTAGAGAAAATGCCTTTCAAAATTACTTGTAACATTTGCATATAAAGATTTTGTGGTAAAACACATATATGTTGTTACACATCTGAGTGTCCCCATATCCCAAATAATACCAGGCAGTATCTCATACAGACAGTGTGTGCCCAAAATAGAGTAGTAGCTCTGAAATAGATGATTTGTAACTGGTGGTGTTGTTAGAACAGAGGTCGCTGGGCTGTCATTGTGTGTTCTTTTAGCTGAATAGCAGGAATTTCTTTGTTTGGCCAAGCTCGCCTTGGAGTCACTGCAGCTCAGGAGGATGTCTGGCAAACACAGCTCCACAATATCCTTTTGTGAACCTCCAGTTGTGAGGCATATCAGGGGCTGGAGCGCTGCAGCTCATCTGCTGTGTCCTGAGGTGGCCCCAGGCACTGTCTGCTCAGGCAGTGGATGTGTTCTGGACCTTGGGAAAACCTGACCACACTCTTTCCTCCTTCCTGTCCTTGTCCTGGCCACCAGGGGCACAGAACCAGCTCTGCAAGTCTCCAGCATCACAAGGCTTTCCCAATAAGAGTTACTCCTTGCTACTTGTATAAGTGCAAGTCAGGCACAGCCACGGTGCACGTTCTGCTCTGTTGTGTTCTAAATCTGATTTGGCTTCCTACACTGCTTAGCAGTGGGCATGAGGGAGCAGGGAGCAGGCAAGGTGGGATGGGATCTGTGTTGCTGTTCCAGGGGCCAGTCAGTGGGATATTGCCATGATATCCCAGGTCTAACAGCTCTGCTTTTGCTATGAGCTACTCGTGTCACAATCGTGCCCAGTCAACAGGGTTAAATTTTTGGTGAGGTTTTTTTATTTTAATATCCAGTTTTGGAAAGTAACACGAATATTAATAGCAGCTGATTGTCATGGTGCAAATGCAGCCAGATCATTTTTCACTCACTTTCACCAGGAATCTTTCCAAACTTTAGTTTTCAGAAAAACTCAAACTGCTGCTGCCCAGAGAGATAGGGAATACAACAGAGGATATGACCTTTCTGAATGTTTTCTTATCAGGCAGCATAAGTACTGTATGTCCCACTAAGCTGCTTCAATAGAACCTTGTCAAGTTATCACATTACTCGACATGTTGCTGATAATGAATACATAAAAGCTTTAGATATTGAGGACTCGGAGGAAATAAATAAGATTTACTGAAAACTGCTCAACATATATCCCAGGGCCATGTTTATTTTTTTTTCCATGTGGATTGTGTGCTGCCTTTAGTCCCTTAGATAAATGGAATGATGCAAGAGTTTCAGCTTCTTGAAATGTAAAGTGCAGATGTGAGCAGATAAATGAAGAAAGTAAATGGTCATCTATCTCCATTGTGGAGAACTCAATCACATTGTAACCTTATCAGTCTTGTTCTCCAGAAGTGCCTGATATTTTACTTTCCTGCTACCACATGCTCCTCTAGCTCTGGTTGATATCTGCAATATCTTCTCTTGTCCTGTATTCTCTATGAGTGTTGAGGAGGAGTTCATATTCGTATTTGTAATTTTGCCTTAGATCACTTCCGCTGACTTTGAACAATTAAAGCCACGAACCCAAAAAACCCAAATGCAGTAGACAGAACCAGGATCAAGAGCATTAACCCCTCGTGTCACTGTGGTCCTTAGACTTAGGAGTCAAATAGCCCTTGCTGAGAGGCTGCCCAGAGTTTCTCAGCCGATCCCTTCCCCAGCAGGAGGGGACGCACAGGACAGGAAACTCCAGGCACTGTTCAAGAGGAATAGGGACACCTACCCCTCACTCTGTTTCTGAAATGATGCACTGGTGGCTTTGGAATGGTTTTGGTTAATTCATTTCATGTTTTACATGGGTCTGGGAAGCTGTATGTCCCCCATCTGTCCTGAAGACAGTCTGACACCGGCTGAGATTTCATGTTTGCTTTGTTAACAGTCTCCCAGTACAGCTGGGCAATAAGATCTGACAGTGTCGAGATGATTTGTTGCAAATAAGCATCTGAACTTTGGATGCAGTTTTTGATAGCTATCAAGGATTTATTCAACAAGAACTGTTTGTGTGCCTTTGACTGTAGAAGGTAAATTAATACCTTTTGAATCTGATCTCTGCAAATTCTGTCTTGTAAGAGCTGTAAAATTCATGACAGTTATCTTCTTAAATAAATACATAATCAAGTATTTTTAGTAATCTCTGCTTCAAAAATATGCCTTCTGTTGCCTCTCTAATTCCTAATTTTTCATGTTTAGATTAAATGGATCAACTCCTATAGAGAAGGTGACTTTGAGATTTACTTCAAGTTTGCTCATTTAGTAAACTACTGTATGCTTAAAGCATAAAATAAGAAGCTATTATCTTTAAAATGACTCCCCAAACACCTGCAATTTACCAACCTTACGAAAAGACACCCACAGAAGCTGTTCTTTATTCCCATCCAAAGCCCCGAGTGCTGCCTTTCTCCAGAAGGCTGTGGTTTCATTCTGGGCTGCTCTTGCACACGAGGAGGCATCCTTACAGCTGCTCCTTGGCTGCTTGAGACTTTTCCTTGTGCTTGGAGTCACCTCTTGTGTCCGAGTGATCAGGAGGAGGTGGGAAGCACTGCTATGGCGCCGTGGCTGTAAGCAATGATATCTAACAATGCCCAGAGGAGCTGGTTAAAAAGTGCCTCTCATACTTGGGAAAGAGCTTTAATGGAGCTGCATTAGAAAGCTGCCAGTTGCTTGTTGGGCAAAACAGACTTTTTTTTTTTTTTTTTTTTTTTGGCGCCATGAGGATTATTGGAGCATTTGTTACACAGTGATTTGGAAATCATAGTAAAACATTTCTAATTTCACTTCCCCCAGCAAACAGCTAATGGATCTGGTGCACAGGAAACACAGACAGCATGCTGCAGAGCGTGGAACCTTGCTCATGCTTCTAATTGGGAGGGCAGGGGATAGAAGCTGTTGCTATTTTTTTTTCCTAAGTGTCCTTCCCAGAAACAGAATTTTCAAAGGCAGAGGTAGAAAATAACTTGGTAACTTTTCCATTTGCCTTAAACTCTTGGTATGCTTGTGCAAATACATTTTAGTGTTGTTCAAATGACATGCTAAACGCTGATGAAGTGTCACAACTCTAGCAGGTGACCGAAATGCTGTCAGTACTGTGCCCCATAACAGAAACCTTGGTGAAATGGTAACAGATGAATAGAGATTAGATTTTACAAATCTAAAGGGTGGCTGGCAAGAAGTGCTTTTCAGAGGCCATTGCTCAGCAGCTGTCTGCAGGTCAATGTCCTGCATAATCAGAGAGAAATGAGTAACACTTAAAAATGAAAAGAAAAAGATTATTTCTTTTTACAAAGTCTCTTTATACTGGCTAACCTGTCTCTTTACTACATTATGGTCTCTGTCATGACTTCTCTCTGGAACTGAAGAAGTAGAAATGTGATCCAAAAGTTGTGCACAAGCTTTTTGTAGCTATGATGAAGCTGATGTTGTCTGACCCTTAGGCCCAAAGATTCATATTGATATTCTTCAGCTAAACTTTAAATGCAGATCTACAATGAAAAAAAATACCCAAAAAACAAACATCACCACATCATAAATGGCCTCACATCAAAAATAGAGAAAGTAATGAAGTGTGATAATTTGCTGAATTTCAACCTTAAGTCATAGTTAAACCTGATCACATATGACTGAAAATGTCAACTGTTATTTTTTGTCTGAATTTTTGTGGAATTGGCATTCCCACTCATCCAAAATGTCACAGGCCTAAGGATATAGTAATGATGAAAGTGCATTAGAGAGCTCATAAATCTGTGGAATGGATTTGCAATTGGAAATCCAGAACACTTACCTGCATCTGAGCAGAAGCTGAGACACCCAAAAATTTCAGCAAAAATTCTCCTTTAAAAAAGTTCTCCCAACCCCAAAAGTAAAAGCACCCTATCTTTGGGAGATCTTTTTAAAAATAGTGATATACATATCTCTTTTTTCAATCAGCTAAGAAAACACTGATTTATTACACCATATATTCCAAACAATTCAAACTTGCTCCCTTGAGTTTTGTGACCAAGCCACAAATTATTTTGTGTTTCCATCTATCACACTGACTGGAACAACCCTGGATTAGTGAGGGCTGATGTTGTTCAAGGCTGGGTATTAGGGGTGAGCTGTAGTAAAGTTTGAGTCACAGGGCTGAGCATGGAAAACTCTGGACAGCCTGATTTTAGCTAAGGGAGACATGAACCCTTACCTCCAAAGAGAGAAACATAAATACCTAGGATTAAATCTCTAAAAAGCAGTCTGTGGCACAGGGTAGAAAATTAAAATCTGACACTGGGAACCCTACAGTTTCTGACTGATATAAAATGGCTGCTCTATAAGAGCCCTTTTTATTTTAGATTTGGAGCTTTTTAGCAGATTTTGTCATTCAGATTGCAGTCCGTATTTTTCAATATGAAATTCCAAGAAAGTTAGCCCTAGAAAAACTTGAAATTATTCTCTTTCTCCAATTGCTTATTATTCTATGTCAAACATAAAAATGAAACAGTGTTGGATGCATTTATTTGTTCTGGTATTTTCAATATATGCTGTTAAACAGTGGCTGTTAAGCTAACAGTGCAACATATGACAGAATCCAGGAAAATGGAGAATGAGAAGGAAGTCTGGACAGAAAAGATCAAATGCCTGATTTTATTTTTGAATAGCAGCACACATAAGACATTTCTTTAAGAGACCATTGTGGCAGAGAGGAGGAGGAGGAGAGGAAGATAGAAGGCCCTGGAAGAAAGTGGAATCAAGTTTCTGAAAACTGCTGCTTTTACAAAGAATGTCCTTTAGATACAAATAACGTGCAGGTTTATAAAAGAGAGAAGTGGGTTTAGAATTAGGAACTCAGAATACCAGTGAGCTTCCAACAATGAATCTTAGCAAAGAAAAATACCTGTTGCTGTAGGAGCTCCAGTTGTGTCTTGAAAGTACAATGGAGAAAGGACAGAAGCAAAAAGACAACTATTCTTCTTTCTATTCAGGAAAGGACTGGCTTTCCCTTCTGACAACTGTCATCTCAGTTTGTGCAGTGTAGCCCTTCATGAGACCTGCAAGGATGCTTGATGGTAAACTGTCTTCAAGAAAGAACAGTTCATTACAAAAAGCTTTAGAATTTGGGCCTCCTTAACAGCTTTTCAGATAAAAGGGACAGACCAGTCTTTCTTAGGTGATTTAAGTAAGAGTGTGATCACTGAATAGATCTGCAGGATGGCAACAAGGACAGAGATTTATATAAGAGCTTTAAGAACAGAGGTTTATAATTAATTAGTCAGCGGTGAATCGGTGGAGCGTTGGGAAGGAGAAGTAAAGGAGAGACCCACAGTGCTGCTTGCAGGTTAGTCTGAAGTGAAAGCTCTTGGGGTGTGGGCCAGACTGACAGAGTTCTGCTAAAAGGAAAGAAAAAGCATTAACCTGTGTTCATGCCTGGATTTAATTCCACAAGACACTGCAGGACCTAAAGCAAACCAGTTGGGACCTAAGGTACATCAAGTAACATTTAACCAGTTGTATGTTCTTTTTATGACTTCTGTTTGTGAGGGAGATAAATGCGTGTCGTAGGCAATAAAACATTTCCCCTGATTATAGCAAATGGTGTTTCTTTTCCCTTGTGGGATGTAATAGGAATATCAATGTTTTATATCTCTTATTAAAAAAGCCCAAGTTTGATAAAAAATGAAACACATTTAGTAGAGTTGTTATCCCAGGTAAGGAAAAGTGCCATTATACAGTCATAGGCACAGAACTGTGAGTGCAGCAGATTCACTTATTGCAAATCCAACAAACTTCTGCCTACTGCACCCAAAACCCAGACAAGCCTGCAAAGAAAGGTGAATGACCAGGCTTTCATACAGACCAATAAATCTCTGAGCAAAGCCAGGTGATACCTTTCATCAAAAGGAAAAAAAAATGTCTCTATAAATGCAGGAAATGGATTTTTAAATTGGGACACAGTCTAAGGGGGAGGGGATAGAGAGGAAAGCATCTGAGGGAGTAAGAAAACAGAAGAGAAACGGCTCAGAAAAATAATCCTGGGAAGTGTGTCCAATTTTTCTAACATTTCTAATCACTAAGTTCTCCACAGTTGTGTGGGTATCCGTGAAAGTAGAATTTGTCCCCAATAGAGTTTGAATAGTGTGCTGAGCTGATGTTTTATTTCAGACTTGTAAATATGTAAACTGGTTATGCCAAAATATTTTCTTTGATGTGGGATAATAATATCAAACGAAAGGGTGAGGCAAGCTTGCCTTTCCCTTCTGTATAGAGAGCCGCAGCTTTTCATTTAGTTGTATGGTTTCTGGGGGAAGCCTTTTCCAAGCCTGCAGTTTTCAGGGACTGAGCTCCTTTTCCTTCCTGTGTTGTGGCAAAGCCAGACTCTCCCTATGTTTGCTTCTTGTCTGGACAGCAAAGATAACTGTGCTTGTGCAGCCAAAAACCTGCCAGCCTGGGACTTTACCTGGGGTAGGAGGTCTCTCCTGTAGGGGAGGTTTCCCAAATCTCTCCCTCTGGGTGGTTTGGAGCAGGGTCCTCTCCTCTGGGATACACACCTGCAAATGGGATGCTCTCATCACCAGCCTGCTGTGCTGGTGCTTCTGCCACTTCATTTTGGGTTTTAACAAGCAGACATTTTCAGAAAAAGGCAGTGAAGGATTGGCAGTGGGTCTCCACAGTGACAGCTCCCTAACACCCCAGAAATATTGTCCCTCGTTGCAGTAAATAAGAAATTTCCTATGTGCTTCTAGGGGTGCATGTGCTGCGTTTGGCAGGTTCTGCACGTTCCCTAACTTCCTGATTCTGCCAGCAGAGTGGCTCCTGCTGCTGCCCTGGACGCTGCTTTCCAAACACCTGATTGCCATGTACAGCTCCAAGCAGAGGCTCTGTGTATAGTGAGGCAGTGTTTGCACAGCTCCCTACTTCTGAATGGAGGGGTTCGAACTGGGGTTTCACTACAAAATTATGGCAGAATAGTTCTCACAGTTAATTCTTGTGAAATGAGATGTGTTGTAGTGGGGTTTTTTTGTTTATTTGTTTGGTGGTTTTTGTTTTGTTTTGGTTTGGTTTTTTTTGAATCTCATTTATAGCAGGCATGAAGGAATTTTTTAAAAACAGCATGTTATTTCAGTATTGAAAGAGAGCATGGCAGTGCTTGGTTAGGGGCTTTCTGGGATGAAGCTCCCAACAAAGGGCTGAGAGCTGCGCTGATGGCAGCCAGCTCAGATTTGGCATTTCATGATGAGGGTGTCCTTCAGACCTGCCTTGGGAGGAGTCCAGCAGGCTGAAGGAGATCTAAGCTTGCCAATGCTTTCTCTGCATTGCTTTTTAAGGTCTAAAGTGCAATATAATTTTTTTTTTTTAATTGGATGTAAAAGGTATTTTATGGAATATGCATGATGTTCAAGGAACAGATTTCAGGCTTTGTACATTGGCATGATTTATTTTATTTCATGTTTTATGTATGCATAGAGTTCGATGTATTGTGGTTTTACGTGGGTGCAAGTTTACATTAACTATAAGTGTGACCTCAGACTGTTTATATGCAATGTCCTGAAGCTTCTCAAGTTGACAATAACCAGGATGTTTCTTGTGCTGCACCACAACTGAGAATCACAATTCCTACAGGATAAATTTGTGTACTTTTTGTTTATCTAGATACACAAACCAGCTAGTTTAGCTTATCTCTCGTCGTGCTTTCTGCTATGCCAGTTGGAATTTTTTCATTGGCAAAACTTGTGTCTTTTCTAAGAAGTCTGTCTTCTATTTTGTGAAAGTGAATAATTGCTTCCTGAGGATTCATCTCACAAAAGTTTAGATTCAGTAAAGTCACTTCTGACCTCTAGTTTTATGGGATTTTGCCAGTAAAAAATGGAAAACCTTATGGAACTTGAAAATCCTGCAGAAGAAACCACAAGCATAAATTTTAACGTCTAGAGATGACATAGTTATGCAGAAATATGAAGACTCTTATATTATTAACTGCTTAAAGTTTTGCTCTGCTTCATCCCTCCCCTCCAAATGCTAGAACTGAGCTAACTTAAATGTTATCATATTTTTAAAAATACTGTGTTTTATTACATATAATAATTTTCAGGTGATCTAACCTCCTTTTGTAACACTAATCCCATAAACTGTGACTGTGATAACCTTCATTCTGGGAGAACACACCCTAAGCTGGAGGGTAAATGTGTTTTGCTATCCACAGTTTGCAGGTTTTGGAGTTTATTTTGTATTTTAAGAGACAACCACATTTACAATCATTTTTGCACATTTAAATACCTGCAAAAATCTGGGTGACAAAACCCAGCCCTTTTAGCCATATTAATTTCCTACAACACCCTTGAAAGTGTTTGTAAAATATTTACAGAATGAAAGGGGTGTAATAGTCTTGCAGGGTTGCCAAGCCTCTAGAATTCACTAGGGTCACTTAAACTCTGCCTTCACACTGTGCATGTACCCACAAATGCCAAAACAAGGCAGCTCCATCTGCAGCCACAGACACTTCACACCCATGATGGGGCACCCTCCCCGTCAGGATGAGCACAGACAAGCCACGTTAGCATCGTTACTTACCTCCTAGTAAAATTTTAGTTGCATCACGTATTACTCATGTCATCCTGTGGGTTAGGAAATTTTACTCTAATTTTTGTTCCTCTGTAAGTTAAAGTGCCAGGTAAGAATATCCTCCTGTATAAATCTGTTGTATTACTTGTCAGTTCTGGTTAGGTTCACAGAAAAGACATTTCTATTTTCAAGAAGTTTACAGAATACTATAGTGATTTGTTTTTTTCTGTCCCCATTCAGACTCTTTTTTGTTTAAAAGGAAAAAAACAACCTCACTGCAAAATGTTATCAGAAATTGCACACATTATAATCATTAGTATTGAACTCTCGAGGTATAATACTGACATTTTGCGATTTTATTGAGAAATTAGAACTAACAGTGTTATAGCTAAACATTTTGCATGTTTATTAAAAAATTAAAAATATACCATAATTTTTTTCCTTATGGATCTTTTAAAAGATTTATCATTGGACAATGCCCACCAGAATGTTTGGTGTTTTAATGGCAGTGGAACTTTCATTGGTTTCAAGTTCTGGAATACCAGTATGACTAATATTTGAACCACGCATATTCAGTGTCATTTAGGATTGCATCATCCCTTTAATTTTTTTTTAAGTGCATGCAAATATGAAATAGCTCCACACAAGGTGTGTGCAGTGTACTCTGCCTCACAGTGTCCATCTGCTACAGGATATGTGACTTCTATGGATCAAGCATTGCTTTTTTCAGTATGGGGTTTTCTTTTTGCCTTGCAATGACTTTATATCAATCTGTGGCTGAAATTCCAGGAATTGAAATATTGCTGAGAAATCAGAATAAAACTGGATTTTCCTGTATTTCAATGTAACTGGTGCTCAGAAAGTTATCCACAGGGAGCAGGATGTGCAGATTCAGAGCTGGAAGCGCATTGAGACAGGGCACTGAGTTGATAAGATATGGATAGCATGCGTTTTCTGGTTTTTAATTCATGTTGGAAGTTTGACACTCGTAAGCTGAAGCTGCAAATATAAAATATCAAGTTTGACCCACCAGAGTTCCAGCAGGTAACTCACCAAATCTGTGGACCACCCACTTGAAGGATCAGCTCTACCTTGTCCTTTTTGAGAACAGGCAACATTCGTTTTCCAACAGCACTTTCTTTTGTATTGACTGCATGAAATGAAACACAATTGCCCTGGCAAAGTCACTGAGAGTTGAGAAAAGCAGTGATGGTGTTTGTATAAGGTTTTGAAATCTTCCTAAAAAATGTAAACCAGTGCTGTGTGTCTGTTAGAGCTCTGCAGGGCAGGGTAAAAAATTCCTATAAAAGGTCATCCTCCTTTAGTAAATGGCACAGGTCCTGGAAGTCGTTCTGCAGGAGCCGATTGCATTGTGTGGAACCCAATTTGTGGTGTCGTTCTTTACATCCTGTGGGGTTTTGCACCAAGTCTGTTGCTCGGTGCAAGGAGCCCGGCTGTTGCTGGCGCCACGCTCCCATTCCCCATCAATGCCTGGGTTTTCATGTGCCCTGCATCTGTCCCAAGGGAGGAGCTCGTGGGAACCAGGGGGCAGGTCATTCTCAGCGCCAGGCTCCTGGCTCCGCATCCCGCTCCTGCCAGAAATCTGTCTGAGCCCCAAGCTGGCAAAGTTGAGGAAGCGGCGTTAAATGCACCTCTTTGTTCCAGGCTTCCACTGACAGGAATTTCACTTGGCAATCGGTATCCTGGCTACCCTTTTCAGGGTGCTTCTATAGCTGCTTCAATAGCTGGGAGGGGCAGGGAGCCGTTTCTGTGGTGGTTTCGATCAGAGGTGCATTCTGTAAAACGTGCCCAGGTGCTGCGATAATTTCCCTCGACGATTTAAATCTGTGTGTGTATATATAACTGCTGGTGCTTGGCTGGTTTATAATTTAGTTTAAAAATAGAGCGTTTAGTTTATATAATTTTAGAAAAGTATGAAGCCTGGAAAATGGGCAGTGGAATAAGATCTGTGTGTAGGAGCAGTTTGCAGACTTTTTATCATGGTGTATTTTCTTTGTGACCTTGGATAAGTGCTATAACTCTGAAATAAAGAGAGAGTAGATATTTTTGAAAACAAAATTTATTGTTTAGCCTCAGGAACAAATGTAAGAATTGGGCATTTCATGTCAATTCCCCTTTATTTCCCTTTACAGAATATGCTCTGGATTTAGATGCTGACTTCTGTAGTCAAAATGTGTTAAAAGTTTCTGCACAGGACAGATTTTCCTATGGGTGGAATCACAGTAGCATTTCAATACTGGACAGAAGCTCTGAGGGTGCCAGCCCTGCCTTGGGCATTAGCTCATTCCGCTGCCAGGAGGAGTGCTGCTTTAGCCCTTTTCAGGAGGGAGATGATGTCTAGGCAAGAGAGCACTGCCTGCAGGAAATTTGCTACAATGCTGAGTACATTAGGGTCTAGGTATTAAAACAGACCCTCATGGAGCAGCATTTCCAAATTCTGAGTAATTTTGTAATTACATTATTATTTGTTTGTATTTCACAAAGGCTGAGTTCTGAATACAGGTGCACTTGGGCAGTGCTTTCACCTCAAAAGCTGCTGCTAGATCTAGTGTGAGTTCTTTTGCATGTTGTTGGCTGTTGCATATCTCTGGCTAGATAGGAGTTTTACCATTCCACATTCCCCAGCATGTCTATCCAGCAATAAATGGATAATTCTTTACAGCTCTTGCGGCAGGACAAGATCTTGAAGAGAGTGTGGAGAAGGAGAAGATGAGACAAATAGAGGGACTTCAATACTGCTAGTGTTGGCGGAGAGAAAACGCCACAGGTATTTTCTGTAAGGCAGAGGTCAGACAAACAGGAGAAGCGTTTAAAATTTCCAGTATGCTGAAGAAGTGCTGCTTGAACTTTGTTGTAGGGGTAATGGAAAAGCCAAGTAGGAAGGAACGTGTCCAGGTGGCAGAGAGTTGACATGTCTGAAGTGACAAGTGAGCAGCTAAGTTAGTGTTTTGATCACTGAGGGTAGATGGAACCTATTGGTTTTTTTTCCAAAGTTACAGGGAAATGGTTTGGAAAATAGTGCATCTCCTGCAACTCCTTATCCAGCTTAAATCATAAAAAGTCAGAGAAAAGGTCTTTGTGTTGTACTATTTTCAACATAACTTAAACTCCAGAATATTTGTGTGTGTGTCAAGTCCTCATGAGGATTGTGGCAAGACTGTTCAGAATCAAGTACCTTTCAATGTCTTTAATCTTGAAACATTCACCCATCAAGACACGGCTGCTGAAGTCACCATTTCTCACCATGCTTGCCTCTTTTTTAAAAGAACATTTTCTCCCATGTCCTACTGCTTTTTCAACTTTTTTTTTTTTTTGGTGAATGTTACATTGTCTTTGCCTCCCAAGGGAATTGCTTTGCCTGATTCCCCAAAAACATCCCTCCTCAAAGTTGATCCCACCCCTACTGAGTCCAGGCACTCCAAGGGTCTCACTGTGATAAACTACTTCCTTTGCTCTGTGCTTGTCCAAGATATTGTGCCCAGTCCTGCTGAGTTAAATTCTTGATCACGTTTGCCCACAGGCTGTGCTATCCTGGATTTTTCTGAGGAAGAAAGCCTGATGTCCAGGATAGGGGATTTATTTAAAGGATCCCAGGTGTTCAGAAACCAGCAGCTGGGACATTTCTTGCTGCATTACTCACCGCTGACTCACGCCTTGTTAACGACAGAATATGGCTCAAACTCTCTGCCAAGGTCTTAAACCTTTCCTTTGACACGAGCTGGCGGCTCTGGGAACATCTTTTCCTGTGTCAGTGAGGGGATTTTCCTTCTGCACTGTCACCAGGAGACATGGATCCGGCTGGGAGCCTTGTGACTCTGGGAGAAAACAGCTTCAGGGGGGGCCTGGTGAGACTTGGCTGGGCTGGCACTGACCCCTCCACAGGATGGCCCAGCAAAGTGACAGTCTGCTCCTTTGGGGGGGAGATTGGGGAGAGAGAGAGACAGAAGGGAAGGAAGGGAGAGAGAGACATGGCTGTGTTTTCTACCCACCTGAGTTAGCAAAATGCAGTGACAAAGATATTCCTAAATGGCAATGCTTCTATTGCACCAATTTCAAATTGGAGGGTCGGGGGTTCTGCTTTTTAATTTGTCTGTACCTGTTTTAGGTTGCTTCTTTTATAAATTCCTTTGCTGGTTATGAATGGTAACAAAGCTTTTTACATAAAGCAAGCTGTCTTGTAATGTGATTTTTGTTTCTTCTGAGTGATATATTTTAATTATTAATAAGTGTTTTGAATGAAGATAATTGAAACATTTCATCACTCCATATTTAATCCTTAGATTTGAGATGGACCCTGGGGAAAGAGTTTACATCTAGACCTAATGACATGAACACATCTTTTGCTTTAAATGTCAGAAAATAGTTTCATAATTTCTGTTTTAGTGAGTCTCCAGTTATACACACATTTAGCAACCTTTTTATTTGATCAAAGTTTGTATGTGGGACAATGCAATTGTCTTGTTGCATGCATTCCCATCCTCTTCAATTTTATATCATTTCTGTAGGATCTCATTGAAAGGATTTTTTTCCTTATCATTCTTTGGGCTTAGTTTTGCTGTGGCAAATCAGGCTCTGTGCTCTTTTTGTTTCATACCCTGTCATTTAGAATCAGACAACAATAATTCTGGAATTGGAATGTGCTTTCTGTTATCTGGCTGATTTTGATGGATTGTCATGCGTCGGTTTGACTTTGCAGGGGTTGAATGTAGCATTCAAATGTTTTGAGCAGTTAACTGAACAAACATGCAAAGGAAACTAGAGAGAAAGGTCACCAGCACAGTGTTTGGTGAACAAAGCTTTGTAGGGTTTTTTTTGTTGTTTGTGGATTTGTTGGTTGGGTTTTTGTTTTTTTTTTTTTTTAAACTTGAGAAAAGCTTTGAAATAGTGCATTGTAACACAGTTTGCAGATGGCTGAATTATGTACTGTACACATGGTTAACGATTTATGGGGCCATGAGTTATTTAATCGGGTAATGCATATGCTTGGTACGACAAGCAAGCAGATGAAAACTCTGGATGGAAGAAAATGTTCATCCTTTGAATGACACACATTATATGCTGAGTTATCAGAAAATAATATGACTTTTTCCAGCCAAAAGCTGTCATTTCCAGCGGTCATTGTCTCATCTGAAGACATCAATTAAGCATAACAATGTAATAAACAGTGACTTTCATTTGGGATGTGCTAGACAAGGGCAAGGCAAAATATAGAAACTTCAGGGCTCTGGCATTAGGGTCTTGTGTTGTCATTGCTGTGAATTTTAGGGTTTTTTGCAGTAAGGACACTGCCTATGACAAGGCACTTGGTTTTAACACCTGTTGAAACTGAAAAGTGTTCTTGCTGTAGAGGTTTTAACCCCAATGGATGGGAGGTGGCAGATAGCTGTAACGATGTGTTGCTGCATAGGATATAAAGGGTAAGGATAGCCAAGGAAAAAGCCAAGTACTCTTCACAACAGACAGGACTTTTCTGAAATGCTGGCAAAGCACTCAGCGCACTGGAGCTCCTGTTTTGGGTTGGGCTGTGTTGGTTACATAAAAACAAAAGAAACAGAAAAGGAAGGAAGAGTGACAAGCGTGATGAAGTAGGAAAACAAAGGATCCCATTAGAGGGAAACAAAGATAAGGTGCAGATGAGGGAAGCAAAGCAAGTCTCGGAAAAGAGGTGATGTGAGGATGAATTTTGAACTACTTGTGCTTGGGAAAAAGCCTTAACCTTCAAAATTGTGTGGAACAGAAAGCGGGGAGTGGAAAGTCAAGATCAGCTCTGTCTCTGCTAGAGAGAGGAAGTAGAGGGGAGATCTTATTGCTATCTAAAGCTTCTTTGTGAAGGGAAGGAGAGGAGCAGGCACTGGTCTGTTCTCTGGGAATGGCCTGAAGTTGTGTCATGGGAGGTTTTGGGTTTTGTCAGGAAAGGTTCTTCACCCAGTGAATGGTTGGGCACTGGAACAGCTCCCCAGGGCAGTGCTCACAGCAGCAGCCTGATGGAGTTCAAGAGTGTTTGGAGGGTGCACTCAGGTGGGATTCTTGGGGTGTCCTGCGCTGGGCCAGGAGCTGGGCTTTGACAATCCTTGTGTGGCCCTTCCAACTCAAGATATTTTATGATTCTGCTATAAACGGCCCTGTCTTTGGATGTAAGAGTGGTGGACATGAAGGAGCAGGGTCTTGTCCCACTTACTACATCTCAGTGTCCATCCCAGTAACCAGAGCCACAGATCAGATCAGACAGGGATGACAAGAAGTCCTTTCAGAGTAAAAGCAGAGGCGTTGTGCCACAAAGGTATCCCTCAAGGAAATAAAGCATTGTGACAGGCCTGAACCTTTCAATGTAGCCTGGAAGAGTGCTCTAGTGGGCCCTTGAGGGATGATCACACTCAAGAGCCATGGATATGACTAGGCACTCAGCCTTCTACAAGCTGAGACAGTCTGAATGGCATGTTCTAGATGTGAGTAATGTAGCCAGAGCACTTGAGCTCATGTGGAAGGCTAGGACGCTGCACTGAAGTGACTGACTGTCACATGCAGCAGGGATGATGTGCTGCCTCTTCAGATAAGCCTTCTTTCCCCTCCACTCAAAGCCTGAGGGCAGTGCAGAGTTTCCTGGAGCTGCTGCTCAGAGAAGCTGGGTGTGCCCTGCTGGGTGAGTGGGAGATGAGGGCGAGCAGTGCAGGCAGGGGCTGGAGCCTTCTCCAGCTGCAGAGTCCCTCCAAGCTCACTTTCCTGGGCTCTGCCGTGTTCCCTGCACCGTTCTTGGGGTACCTCTGCCTCCTGGCAGTCCTTTCTGGTCAGGTTTTTCTCTGAAATGCTGTCTGGGAAGAGAGGGAGATGCCCCAGCCTGTCGAAGTGCCATTGCTGCATGTGTATTCCTGGAATGGCTAGGCTCCCTTTATGCTAACCTTAGAGTTGGGATTATGGTTTTTTTTTTTTTAAACTCCTGAGAAAGGATCCAGCTTTGAAATTTTCACTGATTATGAAGATGTGCAAGTTTTCCTTCATGTTTCCAGCATCTGAGTTCGACAAAAGTCCCCTAAGGTTTTCTGGTTACAAATTGGACTTCTGTGAATAATGGTGACTCAAATATTCCAAAGCAATGTTAATATTCCCTATATCCATCAAAGTACTGCAGCTAGGTCCATGCAACTAGCTTCAGAAAGCCACGTGAAAATGCAAATGTTTGCTTTCTCAACCAGAACTGAAAAATACTAAGCATTTCTAAAGGAGAAACAGAACAGTATGTTCTACTTTCCTTATGTATTTTATAAAAAATGCATATATAAAAATGAATATAAATTCTTTTAGGAGAAATTGTTTCATAAAAGAAACATGAGTTTGCTTTGGCAAAGATGCTTATGATTTATGGTTCATTCTGTAAACTTGGCCAAACAATTTCCTTCTCCTTTATGATTGGAGAGCAGAGCTGTCGGGGGCAGGGAGTTACAGGATGGCATCTGTTCTTAGAGCAAGAGAGTTATGTTTATTCATGATTAGTTTATGCAGAAAATGCATCAAAGAGTTTATTTGAATTTTTGATAAATTTGCCTTGTAGAAAAGAAATATTTTTCTTAATTGGACCTTATAGGAAAAATCCCAGTAATGGCAAATGCAAATGAGAAATAATCTGAATTTAAAGAGGCTTTTTTTTTTCCAGAACCACTAATGCTCAAAGTAGGGTGAGGCCACTGTCTTTGCACTTTTTAATAAAATTGTGGCTTTTCTTCTCCCCTTCATTTCCATATGCATATTCCATGGTAGTATAGTAACAGTTTAACATGTAGCTTCTTCATGTATCTTTACTGAAAGCAGGAGATAAGTTTATCAGTATCATGCTCAGTAGCCTTCTTTCCCTGCTTGCTTTTTAGTATTGAATGAGGTTTTATAAAGTGCCACCAACCATGCAAGTTTTCCATATTTTTCACTCTATGTAAATTTTTGCAGAGAGGTAGAGAGAGCAAGTGAAAGATTGACACTGGTATCTCCTGAAACGTTCCCTGGTTTTTTTAAGCAGCTCAATTTTCCTATAGCATTGCCAAAAACCTAACAGATGATGTTTTCAGGATCAGAGACAGGAGATTGAAATGTTGCTAATGTCTGTAGCACTTAAGTCATAGAATTCTGTAAAGAAATGTGCCATGATTGATCTGATTAATCTTTTAGATGGGTGGTGAGAGAGAAAGAAGCTTCTCCACCATGCGGAATTTCGATATTTATATAACTGCTTTTTAGAGGCTGAGCTTGGGTGTCCTTGTAATATCCTGACACGGGTGACTTGTACTCGGCAATTCCAGCTGAATTGAGTGCTCTGCGTCAGAAAGGAAAAGTTTTCTGTCTGGCTGTAATAGAAACATTTTTTACAATTCTCTCCCAGGAGCAGAGTCCTGTGGGATCCTTTGGGGAGTGCAAAGCAGCGTGGCACTCAGGCATGTTGTCGCTGCACAGAACCTGTTCCCCTTGCTGCAAGAGGGTTCTCCACCTCAACCCAAATGGAGGGTTTGTGGCCAAAAAGCTTCAGGTTATATGTCATCATTCGCAAGATTAGCTGGAATTTTGGATGAACACGTATCCTGTAGCTGAGCTGGAGAAATTCTCATGCAACTGGCATTTACCCTGCCATCCTGATCTGCAGCAGATTTGTGAGTCAGCCTTCACTCAGTCTAACAAAGCTGCAAGAGCTGGTGTTTGTGCTGAAGGATTCCAGTCCTTGCCCAGCTTCTCGTGGCTGTGCTGATGAGGAGAGCAGGGGCACCTCGTTCTGGTGCCACCAGTCCTGACACAATTGCTACAGAAATCCTGGTTTCACTTGGAAACTCACATGAGCAATTACCTGCTGGTTATCTCATGCAGAATTGGGTATTTGCAGCCCTGCCTTTCAGCTTCAAAGGTGCAATACTCGATAAGTGGAGCTAAAGACATTTTCCTTTTCATGTCAATTCTTGTAAGTTCTCAGTCTCTCTGGGCAGGAAGCAGAGGGCAGTATTAATGTGTCTGTGTAGAGACATATGCACACAATTCATTGTTTCTTTAGCAGTGGCACAGAGCTTTAGCAAGGATGTAAAAAAGCTAACACTGCAACCAAGGAGAAGAACTGGTCAGGCATTGCAATAGCATAGTTTTATTTTGGGAGGAAACCAACTTAGAAAAAGGATAATTCTGTTGTTCTCTAAACTAGTCAAAGAGCAAAAAATTATTTTTTACCAAAATTCAGAAAATTCAAAGCATTAGATCGAGTCTATTTGGTCTTCTCTCTTCAGGAACCTGCTGAGTGAACACCCAGAACAATGTGTGTGAATAATAGCCTTCTATAGGATTTGTGTTTCAACTGTTATTTGTTCAGTGCCTGTAATGCCACACAGAACTTAAAGAACATTTATTATTAGAATTAATTATATCATGTTGGAATAAATAATTTCCTAAACATACACTCTGTCATGGTGGCCACTGATAGGGAATTTAATTTGAAACTCAGCTCTTGGCTTCTGAAAATCAGCTTTAACTAAATTGTCGCAGTCATTACATGTTGTAAAGCCTCTATATTTCACACTTCATTTTCTATCCAAATGGAAGACAGCCTACTTCAAAGGGAAAGAAGTAAACCTGTGGTCAGAGTGTTCACCTGAGCAGCATGCTCTCCCTAGGTCCCGTGTCTGGCAGTTGCACGCATTCTGAATTCCTGCAGGTTTACAATTTAATTGGTCAAAAATCAAAGGGTGTCCAGTTGAACTTGACCTGATAACAGGGTCAGAGATTGGGGGCAGTGTTTGATGCTCCACCTTTCCTGACATTTCGCTGTTGCACAAAAATGGGAAAGATGTTTCAGTGAACTTCCCAGGCTGGGAATGTTAACCCCAAATGTTCAGAGCCTGTGACCATGAAGTTTATATGGAAGAGAGACAGTTTTATAGCCCTATTTGTGGGCTTAGTATTGCTATTTTGTAAGTGAAAATAATGTACTGATTTCTACCTTTACACAGTCTGTAACATGGACCCAAGTACTCAGATCCTCATCCAGCCATTGTGAATGGTATCAGTGTGTAAGACTTTGCCACAGTACACATAAAAATATTTCAAACTCCTGTGGCAGCATCTACACAATCCTCAACATTGTCTTTTTCATGACAAGTCCATGAGGATTAGTGATGTTCCTTGTTACACACATGTCTGTGGGCAGTGATGCCTGGGTACTTCCTCTGGTTTTTTGTTTTTGTAGAGATTATTGAGAGAAATGCTCGGAGACAGAAGCTGGGAAGTGTTTGAAAGAAGACCAAAACCAGAGTTGGTATGAATCTGAATGGAAAATTAGGGTTTGTTTGCGCCCTCATTGCTTTGGACAGTTTGATTTAAGTCACATCTTTAAAAAAAAAGGCATCTTTTGGGTGTATCCCTGGGTGAAATGAAGTTGGTGTAACTGAGGACAGGGGCTCCAAACTCTTTCCTCTTTGCTCTCCTCTCTTTCCGACTCCCTTGGGCAGTCTGGTCTAATGCGAGCAGAAGGCAATCACCAACACTTGCTGAGGTTTGAAGGAACAGTGGGCTCTGCCCCAGTGTCCTGCTGCCTTTGCTGGTCCTGCCAGCTGAGAGGGAATGCAGCAGGAATGTTTGCCAGTGGTGACACCTAACGAGGCAGTACTGTGTGATTGCGTGGGCCGGTCTTCATTTCAGCTCATGAAATATTTGTGTCAGCACACAGGGTGTGCAGATCACAGAAAGGGAGATGCCCTGTTGCTGTTGGAGATGTGTATTATGGCCATACAGATTAAATTTTTGTGTGGACACCCAAAAACTCTATTCATTTTTACTTTTTTCTTCTTTTTTTTTTCCTTGAGCCGAACTCAGTATCTGGGGCTGTGTCACAACCGATAGCAGTGTTTGGGGATCTCAGTGTCTTGTTCAAGTCATAAAAACATTGTCACTCTTTATCTGACCAGAGATTGATAGTTCAATACCTTTCAACTTGACTGGGAAGGTAAGGTGCAAGGACTTTTAAACACTCCTCTTTCATCAGGGGACTGATTTGGGCTGGTATTTGTGACACTGGTAATGTGAAAATGCCTGCTTTTAAAAGCATTTGTGTTTCCATATGACTTGTTTGCTTTCCTTTTGGAAAAAAAACCCAAAGAAGATAAGATACAGCTAGATGATCAGAAAATGAGTGTTATGGTAGAAAATAGAATACTTAGTAGTGTTAATCATTGTTCATGCTGAAAGCGGTAATGTACTTTTTTTTTTTAATATGTGCCACAGGAATAAATTTTAAATACCACATATTTATAGGAAGAAACATGTTAATTTAAAAAATTCTAATTTTCTACTCAGATTTCAGATTTATAGTCCCTTTTCCTTTGCTCCTCATTCAGATTATTCATGCAAAACCTGAGGTGTTACACAAGAACAAATGCTGGATAGTTTTTTTGCTTGTTTCTTGTCCATGTTTCTACCCAGCACATTTGGTCATTTTCAAGTTATTACTGTGTTATTTGGCATAGTTTTCAAAAATCTAACCAGCTGTGGGATGGAAATTGCACTGTACAAAGTTGTGCTCTCATGTAAACCCCCATTTCCCACTGGCTGCCCTTTTCACAAACAGGTTTGTAAACCTGGCATGGCCCAATATCATTATTCTGTAGCAGGTGTCAGTTGGGAGTTTTTTTATATTTCAGGATCCCTTGACCTTTCTTTTGGGCACACGTACAGTGTGTTAATGATGAGCAATGTCCACACATCAGCACTAATTCAAACTTGAGCTCTTCCAGAGTTTGAAATATGCATGGATAAAGTCTGTGCAGATGGTCCTGAATTTTAATATATAAAAGTCACACTAAAACAAAGTTAACTTTTAAAATTCTGCAATAAATCACAAAAAGCTGAATATGATCTTCTGGATGTCTTAATTAGATGAATTTCTTTCCCTTAATCAGACATTCAAAGTCAAAGGGACAAAAGACACAGCCTTTTTTAGTCACTAAATCCTGAATAATGGCTTAGTGGTCAGAAGAGTTGATCAAATTACTTGCTGCCATTCATGTTTATATTTGGTTGTACTGGTTTTTTGATTAAGTTGGAAATCACTGTTTCAATTTTTTTTATAAGAATACTCTTCATCAGGAATTGTAGTGATAGGACCAGGAATAATGGGTTCAAAGTGAAAGACTGGAAATTTAGGTTAGATTTATGGAAGAAATTCTTTGCTGAGAGGGTGGTGAGGCACTGGGAGAGTTGCCCAGAGAAACTGTGGATGCTCCATCCCTGCTCAGGGCCAGGTTGGATGGGGCTTTGAGCAACCTGGTTTAATGGGATGTGTTCCTTTCCAGGACAAAGGAGCTGGAATTAGATTATCTTTTAAGGTCCCTTCCAAAGCAAACCTTTTTATGATTCTGTAATTCCTAACAGCTGTATTTCCAGGCTTGCTGCCACCCAAGAATTTGGCATCATGGCCATCAGTACATGAATGCATTTAAGGAGTGGTTAGTTTGCAATCTGACCTTCAAAGAGGGGTGAATAGCACAAACCAAGATGATCCCCACAACCCAACTTTTAGATATCTCTAAGACACCTAGACAGGAACCAGCAGTAAGAAGGGCAGGGGCTGAGGACCCTGAGTATCCTCTGGGCTCAGAGAGGGGCACCGCACCCTTTGTGTGCTGTTCAGAGCTCAGCCCCCTGGGTGTCCCAGCTCACACAGACGCTGCCAACCTGACTCTCAAGGGCTCCTGGTTACCACAGGCACATGGCACTTGTAAAAACCTTTACATATGGCTAAATTAACAGGATTTTCTAATGAGGAAATTAGCAAATGTCCAACTGCTGCAGGGTTATCTCTATGCTGAGTTCCCACATTTTTTCTCCCAATCTTAAAAATGTTCCATTTTGTTCTAAAAAAGTGATTTGTGCTGGCAACCTCTTCAGATTTTTCTAGCTTTATTGAAAACAGCTGTGACGTTTTTGCTGAAGTGGGATGTCTTTGGTTCTGTGTGCTTGGTTTTTTGTTTTTTTAATTAAGCCAGAGGTAGAGCTGGAGCACGGAAATGTTGGTTGCAGCTGTAAACAAAGTTTTTAGAGAACGGGGAGGAACACAGAGCCTGAGAGAAAGGATTTACAGTGGGGAAGTATTAGGATTGACTCTAGGTGTCACTGTGAGCTATGCCTGTAATTCTGCAGCTCCGTTTCCACGTTTATTCAGTGACCCCCACTTTCCAGCCTTCTTCCTCCTCTCTGTTTCTCCCATGTCTCCCTCTCTCACTCTGTAATACACACACACATGCGTGCAGAAAAGTCTCTGACAAATAATAGCTGGAAGCAAGGAAATTACTGTGATCATTAGAGAACATGGCATTGATACAAATTAATAGATATTTAATAAAAAATGTTGGTTAACCAGATAGTTACAATGCGTGACAACTCATCTATATGAAGTCCTGGAAAGAAAATTAGTTAAAAAAATGTAGCTGAGCTTTCTTTTGCCCGTTTCAATACTTCTACAGGTAAAAGCAGAAGGCAAACACCAGCAAACAAGATCCTCTCCCAGTTTTGTTGATTTATATTGGGCAGGGCTGGATCATTTTAGACATTACAGGCTTGATTGCTGGCATGAGGGGTTCTGATTTTGAAACTGTACCCACCCACCCACCCACCCATAAAATCAGCCTCTATCTCTTAATATTTTTGGTTCACTAATATTTAGTTAACTTCCCAATTTATAATTTAGAACGCTTTCCTATTAGATCCACTTAGAGAATACTAACTAATGACACACAGCAACATCATTAAACACTTTAGTGCCTCAGGGTAACAGACTACAATGCATCCTGCAAAGTAGCACTTAGAGGCTGTATGAACATATTCTGTCACCTTGCAATCTCTCATAGCATAGCCCTGGGAATGTGCAGGGAGATAACACACAGTGGAATAGAACAAAGTCTGCTGGAGTCACACTCTCCTTAACGTGAGGAATTATCAAGATGCCGAGCGCTTCCCGTTTAGGTCCCAAACAGCTGAACTTCTGTAAATGAGCAAATTTAAATGCCTGCTTATCACACATAGGCAGAACGCTGTTTTTGTGGTGCTACTGAGAGTCTGATGTTACTTTTAAGTGACTTTGTGCAGTGATCAGTACTTTGGTCCTAATTAGTAAAAGTAGTTTCTGCCTTAGATTTAAATCATAAACAAAAAAATAGGTCATCTAATGCTTTAATTCACCCTCTTCCAACCTGGAATTATTCCTTGCTGTACATATTCTGACTTTTTTCCTGCATCGCTCTAAATTGCCTAAGCAACAGTTTGCATGATTTGATGTTTTTTTCTTTGGAGTTTGCTTTTACTGTTTTTTTCTTTGGAGTTTGCTTTTATTACTGAAATTTAGTAGGGTTTTTCTGAAGGACAAGAGAAATTTTTAAAATTGCTTCCTGGAAGTCCATCTCCTCTTTGATTTGGGTTCCTCCGACAGTGCTGAATCTTGAATTTTTGTAGTATCCCGTGGGAAAGGCAAGGCTGCAAAGTACAAATTTTCCTGGTGCATGTTGATGGTTGCTAGATGGAACTTCTGAACCATCTCTCCTTGGTTTTCATCCTCGCCTTGCACTGCTCTGCTCATGGAATGTTCAGTATGGCGACGAGTCCGAGGGGCACCCTGCCTCTAATCCAGTCACTCGTGGCTGCTGTGATTATCCACTCCCTATAAAATTACTCCTGGACAATGTCATCAGTGTAGCCTCAACTCTGAACGGACCAAACCTTTTTTCTTTCTGTTTTGGTTTTTTTCCCCCTTTTTAAATCGGGATTAAGCAGTCAGATGTGATGACACTTCACACAAGTGCAGTTGTTTGAAAACATGCTGTCCTTTCAGTCACAGTAAGTGACAGTGTGCACAGTGTGCACTCCGCCGATGCCACGGCTGCCTTTGATGCCTGCTCTGACTTGCTTTAAGAAAATAGTTCAGAGGAAAATTCTTTACAGTAGCAAACTACTTTTGCCAAATGTTTAGCTCTATATAGTTCTTTTTTTGACTCTTACTTTTTTCTTTTAAAAGGAAAATATTACAGGGATTAAACTGGGGGAGAGTTGAGGAGCCATTTCCTGGGATGAGTATTTTTTTTACTGGGGACAGGCTTAAATTTCTGTATATTTAGAGCAAAGGAGTAGGTGTGATGAAATGAGTCTAAGCTCCTTGCTCCCATCCCCATGCCCAGTTTTTCTCTCACGGATATTATAGAGGCTTGAGTGGGAGTTTGGGATTTTTCGGTATGTGGGAGACAGCTAGTGGCAAAAGAAACCTGCGGAGCTGAGTAAACCCCACAGGACTGCATCCCTAATTTCCCTCCCCCATGCTTTGGGTGATGGGATGGTGGAGATGTGTTGCGGTGTGCAATGTCATTTCCTGTTTCTGCCATCCCCCAGGTACGCTTACCTCCCTCGTCCCCTTGCCAAGTCCTGTCTGTCAAACTCCACATTCCAGCAAGGGCATTGTGTGGTTGGTCAAATTCAAAGGATGCCCCCTCTGGCCTGAGGTCATTGGTGGAGTCAAGTGCCATTTGTCCCCCGAGACCCTCCGCCTCTCACCTGCTTGGTGCCTCACCTGTCCCTTCCCCTCCCCTGCCCCGGAGTTTAAAAGGAGACCGGGCCACGAGGTCGGGTATTCTGTTCGGAGCTGTGGCCATGATTCAGAGCTCTGTGACCTTGGAATTAAACTCTGGATTACAACCCTCCTCGGAATCCGCTCCTTTCTTTTCTCTTCACCTCGCCTAAGGACTCTCACCAGAGGTAAAGAACTGAGTTCCTACAACCCAGGCATATCTAGTGCCCAACTGCTATTTCCAGCCAGCCTGAAGTAGCTCTGTGGTGCAGAACCAGAGCTGCTGCTCCTGGCCAAGAAGCAGGGGCCAGACGAGCCTGGGCACATTCCATCCGTACATATTGGAATTATATTCTATGGAGATGAACCCTGCAGAGTGTGTGACAAAATGACCAGTGACCAGTGGCTGAGGCACCCCAGGGGCTGGGCACTGTGGGCTGCAGCGGGCAGGGGACAGGCAGGGAGCAGGGACAGCACCTCAGAAGGTCACTCCTGCTCCACCACTGCTCTGTGTAGTGTCCCTGGGACCAGGGGGACAGCTCAGGGCAGATGCCAAAGGCTGGGGCAGTGCTTGCTGTGCCCACACTGAACACTCCCTGCCAGGCTGGGACAGGAGGAAAGGTCCCCTTCGATAGCTGTGAGTCCTAAAGTGTCAGGAAAGAGCTGACACGTATTGCAGGAGGGATGTAAAGGTGGAGAAGATCTCTGCAGGTCTAGTGGAGTCTTGTGTGACTTTTTGTTTGCTGTCTCCAGAGAGGTTAGGGATGGGGAGTGTTTCCAGCAGTGAAAAAGGAGAAGAGGAATCTTAATGGAAATTGTTCTTAGTCATAGCTGAAATTTTCACTAAGCGGTTTTTTCCTTTTTTTTTTTCTGTAACATTTTCTGGTGCTGACTGCAAGTCATGCAGTATTTAAATTCTCTTCATCTCAGATGATTCACTGAAGGTCAGGACTCTTGAAGTAATATTTTCTTACTTATCTTCACCTAATCAATCATGTCACATATAAAAAGTCCAAGCAGTTGTATCAGTGCTTTAGGACAATGTAACAATATTACACCAATCAAAATAAGCCAATTGCATACTAGAAATTACTTTAAAGTGATATGGCAAAAAAAATTACGCACAAGCTACCAAATAAAGCTGAGAAAATAACACTCATTGGTCATTACATTGTGGAGGAAGTTGTGGGTTTTTTTCCTTCTTCTAGGATATTTAACTGCTTGGCTTCTAATATTTCTTTTAATGTTTGCTTTTGCCTGGCAGGAATGTGATAAAATTATGCAAAGCTATGATTCACATAGAACAAATACAGATTGCAAACTATATAATGTTATCCTGGCCTGCTGTTTATAAAGCAATGAATATGCCTGCTAATTCTGTATGCTGTTGATTTTTTGCAGCCAGGTTTATAGCTGGATGAATGACCTTTACTTTTTCTAATTATTATTTTACACAAGCAAATAATTTACCTTTATAATCATAAGCAATCATCAAGAGAGACCCTTGGCAGGTTTAGGCATATTGTACTTTTCATATAGTTCAGTAAATAGCCTTTTTCTGGTTCTGATGTGGCTTCTATGCCTTGTGTGTTGCTCTACACAGAAATAGTGTGAATGAAACTTAAGGGAAATTATCTCAATTGTATATATATGAATTTCAATAAGATCATGGGCTTTCCTCATTGTGCAGTCAAGCCGGTTGGACAAATGGCCTAACAACTCTGATGCAGTCTCTGCTCAAGAGAAAGACTTTTCTCAGCAAAGCAAACAGTGGTTTCAGCCTCACACATGGCCTTAGGGCTTGGAGAAAATCTGATTGTTTCATGGTCAGTGTGCCCAGAAGGGCACTGTCACCAGTGGCCGGTTGCTGAGCCACAGCCAGTTCAGCAGAAGCATATGAAAAGGCTGGCTCAGTTTCTTCACTGTTTGAGTCTCTCTGAGCACCTCAAGGGTCAGACACTGTTTTAAAGCACTCACAATAGAATGGCAGTGACTGAATTGCTGACAGCGTAGCATGCAGTCTTGCTCAAGAAGTGTAGCGTTAGTCTAGAGGCAACGTGGGGTAGTTCAGAGGCACCTGAGCTGTTTCAGCAATAACACTGAACTTTCATGCTTCAGCTCTTTCTGATACAGCTGCTTGTTTCACAAACAGGTGTCTAAAACTGCTGTGAAAGTCACTTCACCTGCAGACTGAGCAAAAGTCTACTGACTTTTCATATAATGGTGCAGTGTCAAGTAATAATGTGCACATTTTGTCTCTTGGGAATTGCAGCTTGGGAGCCTGTTGTCTGTGAAAATGAGAAGAGGCCCATGCTTTGAGGGAGCTGGCAAAGAAACCTGCTGGAGGCTGCCCTTCGTTTCTCTCTGTTTTCCCTCTATCACCAGTTGTGCAGCAGAGGGACTAATTCTGCTGTGTGTGTTACAGGATTTTTCCCATTTCTTTTCCATCTCAGGAACAAATTAATTGGGTGAGATTTTTTTGTTGTTTTTTGTCGGTTTGGTTTGTTTGTTTGGAGTTTTTTTTTTTCCCAGTGAATTCATAGAAATACAAAACACACAAACCCCATTCTTCCTGCAGAATCTGCCGCTGCTCTGCATTGCTGCATAAGAGTGACTATAATAGCCATGTGACACGTTGACAAGAGTAATTATACCCAGAGGAGTTGGTAATTTATGTTGGGTAGCAGGTGGTATCATTTCCTGGTTAGTCTGTACCCTAACTTGTTATTATCTATGGCCATCAGCAGCTGGAGTGACACCTACGGAGGAGCCCTCGGAGCTCGCAGCAGGAGACAGAGCTCTTCCATTTGGCTGTGGGTGGAAGGGTTCCCTCCGCCCCTCACACCGAGTGCAGCACAACCTTTGATAACGTGGTGGGCAAGGCCAGGCACGACTCATCTCACTGACTCTCCCCTCTTGTGCATGACTTTTTAACAGGTTATGCTTGACAGAGAATGTGGGGCTGCTTCCTTTTGGCTGCCATCATTATGCCCCTGACTCACTCATATATAACAGGCCATCTAAATGGCTGCTGTCCCTAAGGGAAGATTTTTTACCACAATATTTCTTTGGTTTGGCAAGTCATTTCATTGCTCGTTTCTGAGATGAGCACCCCATTGTTTTGGGAGTTATACACATATAATTAGGGGCAGAGTCTTCCTCTGACAAGCTTTTGCCCTTAGAAGAAAAGAAAGAGAGGCAGATGGAAAATGGATGTGATGCAGAGGTAAGAATAAGTAAATTACCAAAGAAGGTCAGGCCAAGGATCTGTGACAGAGCAAGGAGTTGATCAGGTTCTTGGAAAGGTCAAATATAATGGCCTCATGACCCACTCATCTGTACTTTCCTTCCCTCCCCACCCCCCTTCTTTTTTTTTTTTTTTATCCCCAGGCCTGTTGTGTTGCTTTATTTTCTTTAGAATTCTCATGAACCGTTATATTTCAGCTCAAGCAATTCATCACTGTCCTAAAACCGTAGTACAATCTCCTCAGCCTTGTGAAACTCTCTAGACACCTGAACACATGTTGAAAATCTAGGTCTATAGTCTTTGATCTTTGAGAGGTTCTTTCAGCTCCTTCCATTTCCAGTTTTTAGCTTTCTCACCTCATTTCTTCCACTTCTTCAATCTCTAATACTTGAGATTCTCACTTTTTCCTTCTTCCTTCCCTTACCAGCCTTGGTAATACTGGCTTCTTCCTTGTAACAGGTGTCATGAACTTGTTTGATCTCTTCTCAGATCCCTTTTCCTTGTGTCCTTCTGTTCATTTTTTAAACATCATCTCAGCTGCCTCAGAATGTAACCACTGTTTATATCATTCACTTATTTCACCAAGCAAGCTCAACATCAACATTTCTAAAGCTGTTTACTCACCTGGAATGAACTAGCAGAGTTTCCTTGGTCACAGATCCAGGCCCACATGTGTGATCCTGACTAGAAGGCATTTACAGGAGCCGTCCTCCTGTGTGATTTCTGTGCTGGGAACATCTCCTGTGTGGGGATAGCTGAGGTGCCTCCAAACAAGAGCACTCTCTTGGTGCTGCAGCTCTGCCAGGAGCCACATATACATGGCTGGAGTGCTTAAATTACCCTCTAGGTGAGACTGCAGATGCTTAAATTACCCTCTAGGTAGCTGCAAAAGCTTTACCCTACCCTTGGATTCTTGACATTTACCTTTTATAGCTGTCATGATCCTTGAGGTGATCCTTCTTTTAATCCATGGGCTAGAAATATTGCTGAATGGGTTATATATTTCATAAGGGCTTTTGAAGATTTTTTTTTTTAGTAGAAGTGGGGTTTTGTGGGGTTTTGTAGATTTTTTTTTTACCTTAGAGAAATGATACTGTGTTCAAAGACAATGGGAAAGAGCTCACAGTACTTGTCGTGAATACCTTTACTTTTTTCCTTTGCAATGAGAAGATTGTCAGAATGTTGTCAGAGCAGTCACTGTATTCCTCTGGCTAGGACACAGAATGTTTAGTTTAGTATCATCTTTTCTCCTGATGTTAGTTAATTGCCAGTAAATCAGTGACTGGTTCATAATTACCTAGGGCCTGATATCCTGAGTGCTCTGAAAGGATTTTACAAAGAATGCTCCAGGACAAGAATATGGGACACCAATAACTCACCAGGAGCACCAAACAAATAGTGGCAACTGGGAATTATGCCTCCCCCCTGTAGGAAGGCAGGATGGTGGGGTTCATGTCCCACTCTTAAAAATGGTGCCTTAGTCTTTGTCATGTCCATGTGTGTTCATGGCATTTTAGTGTCATGCACCACTGAGTAGAGCCAGGGGAACAATCCATGGCTGGTCATTTTGCCAGGTTTGCCATGAGGGTGAGGTGGATCCTGTGGATGCATCTTCAGTTGTGCTGCAGGAAATGGATTTTGTACAGAAATATCATACAGAGTAGGCTGGACCATCTTTAGGACTGGAGAACTGGAAATAGGTGTTAATTTATATGAAGTACACAAGGACAAATGTAATTTTTTTTTTCCTATTAGGCTCATTAAGTGTCACTGCCAAAGAAAAAAGAGACCCATAGAGATTTCACAGGACATACCCTGGTGAAATTGCCATGCAAAAATGAAATTGATCTATTGATGATTAGAACGTGTAAGGGTAATTTGAGGAGTCCCAGGTATAATTCTGGGCATTTGTGTTAAAAACAAAATGTAGAGATACAATGCGGAGCCTGATATTTTATCTCAGGAGAATGAAAAAGTTTTCTTAGAGGAATAAGAATCTGATTTACTTTTAGCTTAGGAAAATAAAATGCATACAGATTTTAATGACTAAAATAAAGGAGGCAGAAAAATAATTAGTAATAGAGGTATCTGTAAGTAAATGTGGACTCAAATGATAAAAGACCATTAGATGAGCATGTTTCTTGAATATCTTGCCCAAAGATTTTCCGTGGTAAGATGGTAGTGGCAAACAATGAGCCAATTTTGAAAGTTGCAAAGTTTCATATGAATTTGCTGCTGCTGCTGGAAGCTCAACTCAGCATCCCAAGAGAAGCCATTCATTTCTGCAGTCTAGTACCATAAACAATTTTACCTTAATTTAAGGAATTCATATTTCAACACTTTTTATTTTCTGGTGGGTTTTTTTTTTTAGTGGATTGAATAATGATCTTGAATTCTAACACCACTTTAAGAGTTTTCAAGAGTTTTTCTCCCTTCTGAGGTTCCCCAATTTACCAGCAGTAGCTGAATGAGCCGTTTGGTTCTGTCTCATATTCTGCTCTACTTTTTACATCAGGAGTACTAATTTGTGTCCTAGAGTCAGTGAAGGCAGCCTGAGCACTTACTGATGGTACAGCTCCCCACAGGGACCTCTTGTACCCCACCTAGCTGAATTCAGCTGCTATTTGTTTTTCAGCTTACATTTTTCAAAATTTGATAAAACCTGAGGGAATTAGTTGCCTAATTCTTGCAGAATTACAATGTGGGTTGGATGAATAATTTTCTCAGACTTGTTTGAGAATCTAAGATTGTTATTCTAATATTATTCGTACTGCTGCATGTGTTTTCAGAGCTAAAATTCTGCAATAAATAAGCTCCTGGGATCACATTAATTACAAGAATATTCACTTACAGAGTCATTTGTAAACACAACTCATACCTGGATTAGGTTGTATGATTTTTTTAAAAAGTAAGACTGAATATTAAGAAGCTGAACACACTGGCTTACATAACAGCTACACATCCTACAGCAGCTGTGATTTCCATAGCACTGAACTCTAAATGGGAGAAGACAAGAGCTCAGACAAAGGACATATTTTGAAGTTTCAGAGCCTGATTCTGTAAATTGGTCAAATAAAGGTGAATGCTATTTATCATAAAGCAGACTAAATTTCTGTCAGTGTTTTCCCCAATTAATGGTTCTTCAACCTTACAAATGAGAATAAGAAGTGTGTATGTCAAGGGAATCATATTCCCTTAACAGAAAGGGAACAGATGCCTAACCTGTAAGTTTGCATATCTCTGTTTTATTGATGTGGGACTTGCCAGTTCTAGGGCCAATGCAGAGCCCTAACTAGTGGGAATGGAATGGAAAAGGAAGGTAAAAAGGTAAAAGAAAGAGATGAAATCAATAAGAGAGGGTTCAAAACATATGTCTGATGAGTTCTTTCTCGCAGATAACATTGCCAAGGAATAAAACTGAGCTGGAGGGTAACATGCTGCCTTTCTGTCCAGTCAGTTCACTAGAAACGACTATATTTGATTCAAAGCTCTGTGGAGACATCTGAGAGATGCTGTTTTCCATGATGTGCAAGAAATTTTGAAGGAATTAAAATACTTTTAGTTAGCTAGATTGTTGCATTCTTCTCATTAACAGGGGGAATTTTGCACAATCTGAGAGCCTCTGTCTTTGACTTTTCTGGAGATTCCACATCATTTGGTGTGAAAATAGTCCTGGTCTCTTTAAGGGAGGATAAAACAGTGGATAAATTGCCACCATGTGCTAAGAAGCTTTGGGATAAAGCCTTATTCCCCAAATGAGAATTGCTAACAGGAATTCCAAAAGGATTATTACAGCCCTTTGCTTCCCACATGTTTTTGGGTGATCAAATCTTTGCTAGTTCATGCAGCTTATGAACATTCAAAAAGGCCTGCTGTAAAATGTTCATTAAGTCACATTTTTGCTATCACCTGATAGCATTTTCAGGTCTAGAGAGTACAACAACTTTGTTCTGGACTAGGTAAGAGGGTGATTAGCTTTACAACTGGAATTCTTCCTACTGAATTTGGGATGTTTGTGCAAGCAACCTACTTGAGGTCTCCTAGTGTCACTGCAGAGCTCAAGACACTTGGAAAACAGCATTCATATTGCCTGTATAAGTGCTGCTTTCAGGAAGAATTACTTTCGGTGCTCTTCAGAAAATTAGGCTAAATTCGACACTTTCAGAAGGTTGGAGCCAGGCAAGAAAAATCTGTCACTTCCAGGCAATTGCAGAGCCCTAACTAGTGGGAATGGAATGGAAAAGGAAGGTAAAAAAGGTAAAAGAAAGAGATGAAATCAATAAGAGAGGGTTCAAAACATATGTCTGATGAGTTCTTTCTCGCAGATAACATTGCCAAGGAATAAAACTGAGCTGGAGGGTAACATGCTGCCTTTCTGTCCAGTCAGTTCACTAGAAATGACTATATTTGATTCAAAGCTCTGTGGAGACATCTGAGAGATGCTGTTTTCCATGATGTGCAAGAAATTTTGAAGGAATTAAAATACTTTTAGTTAGCTCGATTGTTGCATTCTTCTCATTAACAGGGGGAATTTTGCACAATCTGAGAGCCTCTGTCTTTGACTTTTCTGGAGATTCCACATCATTTGGTGTGAAAATAGTCCTGGTCTCTTTAAGGGAGGATAAAACGGTGGATAAATTGCCACCATGTGCTAAGAAGCTTTGGGATAAAGCCTTATTCCCCAAATGAGAATTGCTAACAGGAATTCCAAAAGGATTATTACAGCCCTTTGCTTCCCACATTTTTTTGGGTGATCAAATCTTTGCTAGTTCATGCAGCTTATGAACATTCAAAAAGGCCTGCTGTAAAATGTTCATTAAGTCACATTTTTGCTATCACCTGATAGCATTTTCAGGTCTAGAGAGTACAACAACTTTGTTCTGGACTAGGTAAGAGGGTGATTAGCTTTACAACTGGAATTCTTCCTACTGAATTTGGGATGTTTGTGCAAGCAACCTACTTGAGGTCTCCTAGTGTCACTGCAGAGCTCAAGACACTTGGAAAACAGCATTCATATTGCCTGTATAAGTGCTGCTTTCAGGAAGAATTACTTTTGGTGCTCTTCAGAAAATTAGGCTAAATTCGACACTTTCAGAAGGTTGGAGCCAGGCAAGAAAAATCTGTCACTTCCAGGCAATTCCTTGGAGACCCAGAGGATGGGAGCCAGGGAGTACCCACCTCATAGATCCACTTGCTGGATATAACCTTGATATATCTCTCCTTTATTGAAGAAAATTCACTATCCAGACTCTACTTGGCTCATGAATAAATCCAAGACTTATATATCCTTGGATTTTTTTAGGGTGTTTTTTTTTTTTTTTGGTCTCAGTCCTTTATTCTGCACAGAACTCTGCTTCTCAGAGTAAAAGGTTAATGATCTTTGGGTCTGGGCTGACCCACGATCAGAGCAGCAGTTTTTTTTCCTCGACTGCAGCAGGAGGTGAATTCAGGGCCTGTTTGAAAACCTGGCTTTACATGCAGCTCAGGTTTAGACAGGGGAACCTTGTGTAGTGCAAGTCCTCTGTGAAATTAGGTGACTCTATGTTGAAAGAGGCAATTTTTTGATTAAAAAAAAAAATCTGATAAAAGCATGTGTTTGTTTTTGGAGAACAGCACGACAACGTGTATCGTTTTTATCTGTCAACAGCCATCACCTTGTCAGAGTTTGGCTGCTGTTGATTTATTACAACCTATGTGAATGTATAATTGGTAGGCTGGTCCTCAGATCTGTGAAGGAGAGGCACAAATTTGGAAGCCAGATGTCCCAGGGTAATGCACTAAAAGAGAGAGATAATCACCAAAGAGCTGAGGAGCCCTTCGACTCATTACTCTTACATCCTCTCTTAGCCTTAAGATTTATCAGTGTTTGTAATGAAAGCATCTAAAATGGAAACAACTTATTAACTTCTCTAAAGGCACCATCTTCCACTCCCCACAAATAAATCTTTTATCAGGATCTGCACTGCCAGAGTCCCAGCCTTTTAGTCAGAAATTGGGGGAATTCACTGAGGAACACTACTTAGCAATGCTGTCCCAACACCCAGAATGACCTTGACAAAGAGAAAAGACTTTGGAGGTGGAAATTTCCTGGCAAAATAATGCATGTAAGGAAGTGTTACTTTCACTGAGGAGTTTCAGGGATGATTCTTGGAGCTGTTTCACCAGGACTCTTTCCCTGGCAGCGCTGAAGGTGTGCAGACTGTGCCTGCAGAGGTGTGGTCTGCCCTTGACCTGCACATGGCTCACCCTTGAAGTCCAGGCATCAAAGACCACTGGATCTGAAAAATGTATCCTGCCAGTGGGAGGACAGGGCTGTAGTTCTAGCAGAGCTGGGCTCCAGCTGAGCCAAAGGAACATTAGGTTTTAAATATTGACTTGTGCTTTTAATTTGCTATTAGTCACAGTGGGTTTCAGAGCACTTGGGTTTCATGAGGAGGCCGTGGCTCTTCAGAGGTGATGCCATTAACATGTACCTTGTTCCTGGTGTTGGAATATTGGTTGGCAGAGGGCAGCTTATTGGAAATCTTCTGGGGACTGCAGAGCACTTCTGTTGGACAGGAAGGTGGGGACAGAAAGGCAGAGCTGTAAAGCCCCTGTGTAAATTATCATTTGTCTTTTCCCTCTGATTCAGTCCTGATGTGGAGAGAGGGAGGGAGATATGTCATTAAAGCAGTCTTAGTGGGTTCACAGACCAGGTGATGTACATCCTCTATTTGCCTCAGACAACCACATGTACATCTTTCTAATGTGATTAGGCCGTCATACAGGGCACAGATCAATTTATTATTCTGCCTGAGAGCACCATGTTCCTCTTTAAAAAATTGTTACTCCTGAAGTTGGCAATTACTTTAAAATAAATTTACCAAAGACAAAATTGTGCCTCTTGGGTCAGTAAATGACTTCCCTGTTTTTTCTTGAAGAGACAAGGTGTTTATTAAAGACCTCCTTAGTTTACTGTGTTGGGTTTTTCGCTTTGAATAATTGTCCAATTAAATATAATTTGGAAGTCCATGCTAACCTACTGCTTGCATTGTATAAGTAAGAATATCTCTGAAAGATGTGCATTAATAAATCCCACTGAGCCCTATCTCTTTTAAAAAATGGTTTCCTTTGTTTAATTTTAGAATTCTTTCACAGGGCTCTAAGCCTTACATTTGGAAATGCCGCTGTTTTCACACAAATAATTTATACAGTCCATTCTTTCAGATTCTGTAGAAAACATTTTTATCATTCATTGTAAGATAGCTTATTTTAAAAATTATTTTTAACCTATTGTTTAGGTTTGGAACATGTTTTGCAGTTTAAAACTTTACAGATTCTATTTTGTGTGTGTGTGTGTGTGTGTGTATCTAGGGATTTCTATTCCTCATTTGCAAGGGAGAAATAATATGAAGTTAAGTGGATAAAAGAAAAGTAATTAAATGAAGCAATTAGATGAAGTTCTAGAAACCCAAGATGGAATTGGTCAATGAGAGATACACAGAAGGATAAGGAAAAATGATGTTTCCTGATATAAAATGTTCCACAGAGATATAGTCATGCCTGGCCTTGCAGTCTGAGCATGAGGCTGGCAGCAGGACCTCTCACTTTGACTCAAGCACAAAGAACATTGATGTTTCTTTACCTGGGAGGATCTAAGTCACTCTAACTTGTTTTCTCCTGTGGATATAAGACTTTTATTCCTAATAGGAATATAATGAGTATTGATTAGCTAATCAATGTAATTAATAAAGATTTTTTAGAACTGGGGAAACAACAAAGCATATGGGGGAAAATTTATCTCATTTTGCGACTCAAAAAAAAAACTGCCACAAAATTAATTAAAAAAACAAAAAGTTGTTGTAATTACAATTACAATTGCTCTTACTGTACTAAAAATGTATTTCTGTTTTGCTATAGGTAGGGAAAGACACACCAAATTGAAATTAGGACTGAAATTAGCTGTGTACTCTGTCCTTTATATTCCGGTTGCCTTCACCCTCTAGTGAAACATAAGAAGCTGGAAAGCTTATTTGCCTTTCCTAGTCTATCAGTGCACAGAACACCTAATTAATGTTGAGGTCAGTAACACAATCATCCAGACACAAGAGTAAACTCCAGCCAAGTGTTTCCAGCCAAAATGGAACAGGAGTTAATTGGTACTGCCCTCTTCACTGTAACACCATCCATGGGCAGGAGGGTGCATATAAATACCTGTAGAAATCTGAAGGACATCATTCAGTTCCTGCTGAGATGGGGAGCTGCCTAACTTCACTTGGAATAGTGGTGAAGAGTGGTGGACTTTTTTTATCCAATATTTTGGTAATGTAGTTCTTTAGAAAGAGCACTTGCAGATAAAATAGCTGGGCCACATCATGGAATCAGGAAAATTTGGGACAGCAGGAGGCCAGAGGAAAGAGGCAGCAGACTTCAAAGGAGGTTGATTCCATGCCTGGAAAGTCACATTATACACCTTTTTCTCCCTTTAACTGCCCATGATATCCATGCCCAGATCGGTTGTGGCATTCTGTGGGTGAAAAACAACCTGGTCTTTACTGGACATTGTGACAAAATGCCTTGCTTTGAACAAAGGGCCAGTAATTAGTGGTTGCTCTTATCCAAGCAGTACAGAGCAGTTTTGAGAATGGACAATAGGATAAAAAGTAGAATTTGAAAGAGCAGTTCTTTGTTTGAGAAGGATCTAAAGAAGAGCAGACATGGTAGAGAATTAAAACAATAAGTAAAATTATCTCAAAATCAAGAGTAAGAATGTTAGAGCTTCCACAAATTTTTTAAAAACCCAAAAACATAGAAACAAAAGGGGTAGCTATACCGTTTTCACCTCCTTTAATGTGTGCTTACCTGTACAGAATCCAAATCATCCATATTCTGTTTTGGAATGATGTATTGATTACTTTAACTGCACTTGCCATGCAGCTGCACCCTAAGTATATCCTTACTTCTGCAAGAGTTGTTTCATTTTCCAGAAATAATTTTTTATGCTGATTCAGTAGAAAGCAAACCAAACAGAGCTCCCCCAAAACTAAGCAGAAGGATTGGCTTAAACCATGCTCTGATTACTTTTTGAAAGATGGAAGACTGACACTTTTGGAACAAAACACTTTTCTGGCAGGCATGAACAGCAATGGCACCCCTTAAAACATCCATATCAATGGCACCTGCAAGGATTTCCTGCATCCCTGCAGTGCTCTGCATCCCAAAGACCTGGTTTCCAGCTGGGGAAAAACATGGTACCAAGAAGTTTGTTGAAATTACGCCATTTTGTGAAATAGTACTGTGGTGACAAATCAGAAAATTCAGACAATTTTTTATCAATATTTTCCAGCCAGCTCTTATTTTCTCTCTCATGAGCAACTTTACAGAATGCAGTGCTTAGTTCATGGTTACTCAGTTAATCACCAAAACCTGCCTTTCTTCTCCATTTTCTACATAAGTATCTACTTCACAGGCTTAGTGATTAGTCTGGGGTTTGCAAGAGTGCATAAGCAGGACTCCATATCTCTGTGCTGGAAAACTCCTGCTTGAGCTGTTCTTACATTAATAAGTTTATCCAGGTTCTCCAAGTCAGCTTGGGTGGATTCTGACAGTACTGCTCTGAAGTGAGCAGCAAGTTCCCTGCTGGAAGCAGAAAGTACTGACTGGTGTTTCATGTCAGTGGGATGCACTGAGGAGTGGCAGCAGAGTCCTAGAATGGGTGTTTGTGGGGTTGAGGGCTGGGCCATGGTAAATTGCTATTATTGACTGTGATCTTCACTGTCCCTCAGCATGTGGGGTATCACAGAGGTGTGTGGGAACTAATAATGCCCAGCAGAACTTTTATCAGTGCCAGGGAGAAAGGAGCTGGAGTACAGTCTGATGCACCACTTACTTCTCCACTCCAGTGGGTATCAGCTCTTCAGGACCACTGCTGTGCCAAGCAGATAAGCAGTTTGTTTCTGGAGACAAGGCACGTGCTTGAAATCCTGAAGATGTGCGTGGTGATAATTGTTAGTTTTTAATGACTGGGCCAGCTGGCAACTTATAAAATTCTTCAGTTTCTGAATTAGCGTAGTCTGACCTGGTCTAGGATAGCTTAATGAAGAAGTGAATGGAGACAAAATTTCAGTTGTTGCCCCTTCAATTTTCAGATCCATTTATATAAGGCACTGATATTATGTTGTTTGATTATAACTCAAATGATTTTATAATAAATTTAACTTCAAGTACAAATAGTGTTTAGTTGTCAAGAGATGCAGCAGTTTGCACAGCAGAGGGCCAAATGGATGATTAAGTGATCAGAGCATCGGATGTGAGGGAGAGCTGGGATTGCCTAACCTAAAGAAGAAAAGGCTCAAGGGGATCTTCCCAATGTACATAAATACCTTATGAGAGGGTGTAAAGGTGACAGAGACAACACCTTTCTCATGGTGCCAAATGACAGGACAAAAACCAATGTGCATGAATAGAAATACAAGAAAATCTATTTTCACATCAACAGAGAACCTCTTCCTGTGAGGATGGTCAGCCTCTGTCACAGGTTGATGAGTTTCCATCCTTGGAGATGCTCAAACCCCAGCTGGAAACAGCCCTGAGTAATGTGCTCTAGCTGATTCTGCAGTGAGCAAAGCAGGAGCAGCCTAGACAGTCTCTAGAGGCAGCTTCCAACCTGTTCTGTTATTCTCTTTCCTATCAAAGGTCAAGTTTCTGGTGTGTAATTCAGTGCTAACTGAAACTGGCTGGTGTCTTTACATCAGTTTCAATGATCATGGTTCAGGTCAGGCATGAGAGGAAAAATAAACAATATTAGCAGAGATAAAAACTCAGACTTGGGAGCAGAAGAAGCAGATGTACCAATAAAACTAAATGAACAGTCACTGAAAAGATAGCTGTGAAAAGGTCCAAAAAGAGGTATCAAAAGTGATGCCAGAGAGGAGCAGAGCTATATTTCTGCTTACAGTGCATCTCTGCTATGACAAAAAAAGCTGGATTCTGGACCTCTACCTATCCAATCTTCTTGGCCTCCTTGGTTTCTTCAACACCAGCCCCCATGCTAAACAACCTGACCAAGAGGACATATTTTTAAAATGTGGGTTGTTTAAAGAAATTAAACAAGTATATCAGATAGCATGTTTTTAACAGTTTCTAGATTTTCAGTCCAGTGCCCATTTTAAACTCTTAAATTACAGCTAAAATTAAAAAAGGAAGCTGAAGTTCCTCTTTTATTCAGATTTACAGTTCATTTAACAAAGCAGCTGAATATGTATTTACCATGAATAGAGTAATTGAAGTATCTGAAGCACAATTTTTATAAGGAGCAGCTGAAGGACCTGGGCTTATTTAATTTTCAGCAAAGGAGGGTCAGGGGAGACCTTATTACTCTCTACAACTTCCTGAAAGGAGATTCTAGACAGGTGGGTTTGCTCTTTTCCTCCCCATAACAAGCAGTAGGACCAGGGGAAAGAGCCTCATGTTGTGCCAGGGAAAGCTTAGACTGGATATCAGAAGAAATTTCTTCACTGAAAGGGTGTTCAAGCATTGGAGCAGGTACCCAGGGAGGTGACACAGACACCATCCCTGAAAGTCTTCAAAAAAACCAGGTAGATGTGGAGCTTGGGGGCATGGTTTAGTGGTAGACCTGGCAGAGTTAGGCTAATGGCTGGACTTGGTCTTAAAGGGCTTTTCCAGCCTTAGTGATACTGTGATTCCATGATTACCATCGTGCTTGGTTGTAGAGACTTTTTAAAACTGAGGATATCAAACTTTGACCTGATGCTGCAGTCTAGTCCCTGTTCCTACACATTTGTTTTAGGATGAAGACTGTCTTAAACATCTTTTAGAGCTTATAAGTGACCTACTTTTGTTTCCTTCTCATGAATGTGCTGGTGGGTATGTGGGTGGCTTTATGGATTTTCTTCCTTCTGACGTCACATGGTTTATGATATATGTTTATAGAAGAAGTCATTGGTCTATCTTCTAAACTAGTGTTGTCTTGTAAACATGGGTGATGAAACCATGATAAATAAATCAGTCTTAATAAATATGGACTTCATCTCTTGGACACATGTACTTCTTAGATCTACCTATGAAGAGTGAAGACATTGGTGTCTTATTTCTAATTTATGGAAGGTTTATGAATCATGTACAGTGTTAACTTCTTTCTCACAGATGCTTCTGAGAGTGTTATGCTTCACTGGGGCAGCAGAAATTGTGGATTACTGTTCTTCAAGAGAAGGTGAAAGACTTGGATAATGTGTGATGGTATTTCAGCTTGTTGAATGATTTAGGAAGTGAAATAAGTCAGCCAAATGCAGCTTTGGGAGGCAGTCAGCACCTGTATGTTCCCTGCCTTGCTGTGCTACCTGCACTAAGATTTTTTATCGTTATGCTCATAATACTTGTGCTGTCAGCTCATGGGCTGAAAATGAGAGACAGATATGTCAATGGTTAAGAACTGTCAACATGATAGGGCAGTGGAAGTGGTTGAAATGGCTCTTTGTTGCATAAGGGGAAGTCTTGCCAGTAGAGATTAAGGAAGTATTGAATAATCTTGTAAGACATGGAGCAATGAAACAGTTGTGTCTTCCTATGTTTAAAGACTAATTTGGTTTGGAAGTAACGCAGGGAGAGCTTAATCTTTAAAAGGAGACCATGTGCCTTGTCTTGTTTTGTTGTAGGACAAAAGCTGGGAGCTGATGAGAGCAGTTTAAGTTAGAGGTCAGTGCTGGCACAGGAATGAATGGGTATGAATAAAATGGCCTGTAAATAAGATGATTTTTAATCCTCAGAACAGCCTTAGTGAGATTGACTGCCACAAATAACTGAAGCAATTTTAAGATAAAACTGGTACATTTGGGAAACGGTTTTTTCATCATAACCATTGCTGTGAGAGGGAAAAGGGCACTCCCTGGCCTAGGGAGTCACTCACACCCATAAGCTTCTACATCCAGGGCTTTTGGGTGTGTTTCCTTCAAAATCTGATTTTTTACACTTAGTTCCAAACTGGTGGTCTCCTGCTACCATCTGTCACCTGCATCAGGACTAAATTGTGTCTTACTTTGTAAGACATGGAACATGTGATGTGAAAGTTAATGCAGTATTTGTTCAGTGTATTTGCATTTTTGTGTTTGATGCTAGTAGAAGATACAGCCCTAGATTCCTCCTCTGTGGGCTATGATTCACCTTCATTATAAATATTTCACATCAGCCTCATGCTTAATGATGCTGTTGGAAGTGAGAACATCTGGATTCTTTTACCAGGTGCTATAGCTGGATCTTACAAGTTGTATGCATTGCTTTTACTGTCTCTATTAAAAATTAAAACAGGGGGAATATGCCTAAATTCTTCTGAAGAGCCAATCTTGAAATTACTCTATTAGATTATTGTATAATTCCCACTACTGCGATATTTGAATAACGCCCTACAATATTCATGTGTACTTAGAGGAAATGATGTACTAAGGAGATAAAGGATGTGTTCAAGGTTATACAAGAAGTCTGAGGTGAAAGAAAGCCTGACTATGCCTCTACACATGTCTGAGCAGTGCACTGTCTATTGGGCTACTAGAAAGGGTGCCAACTTCCTGCTAAAAATACTATTTTGACCACAGACTCTGGTCATTTGGCTCTTAGGGAATCATAATTTTGGCTCTTGAAGTTCCTTTTGGTATTTTTGTGAATCCAGAAGATGTGGCTTCCTGCCTGACTGCACCTTTCCTGTTCTTCATACCTGTCTCCTGCCTCCTTCTTAAAGTGCCATGCTATGAGCAGCGTGGTGCCTGTCACATAAATATTTACTTGTGCTGTTTGGGGTGTTTTGTCTGCCCTCGGTGCTCCTGTGGGCCCTCTGAGCAGTGACTACCTTGAGCCTTCACAGAAAGGGGGAGCACACAGGTGGAGCAGGGCTCAGTGCTAGCCTGCTGGGAGAGCTCTGACCAGCAGCACCACGTGCTTGGGTGCATATTTGTGGGAAGTATTATTCTGAGATCTCCCCCAAGCTCTATCCATATGGATATCAGAATTACTTTCTGAAATGATGTCATTTGAGGCCAATATAAAATCTGTCTGTCAAGAAGGTTTCAATTTCTTCCGCATCTTCCATTTTACGTTGTTCAAAACTCATTTTAAATTACTGAAAATATAGTTACTGATGTCTAAAGGTGTAATTAAAAAACATTGACAGCCTGCTGCTGACAGTCTTTTCTAAAATTTTATGTGGTTAAACTAAAGACCTAGAACTTTCCACTGACACTATAAAAGTGACATGAATTCTATGTGGTGGAGGCTGAAGGCTGGGGCAGAGAGCTTTGTAGGGGGTGTTGAGAGCCACTGGAGAGATTGGACTCATTACAGCTGTGATGGTATTAGGAGGGGATGGTAATCAGATGGTGGTGGGTTTATTATGCTGGCATTGGTTTGCTGGTGCACTCTGCTGATAGGTGTAGCTCAAATCCTTTAGCACAAAACAAAGTCTTTTAAACCCTGCTCTTTCAGCAATTCATTTAACAAGGAGAAGTGCTTTGAAATTAGTCCTTGGATATCGTGTCTTCAATTTACGTCCTCAGTGCAGTTAGCACTTAATATATCCCTTTCAGAAGCAGATTGTCACTGCAAAGTGTCTGTACACAGTCTGTCTAATTCATCCACAGAGGTCCCACTGCATTTCAATTGTGTCTTTTTTGTTGCTTTTAGGAGCAAAGCTTGGGTTGCTGCACATTCTTGCCACCTTTTTCCACTTCACTGAAATCATTCACTTGATTTAAAAAACCCTACACAACTAAATTGATTCAGTAAATCCCTTTTTCATGTACAGTAAGTGGTTTGGTGTAAGGCACAGAAATCTCTCTACTTTTACACTTCCTTTCATTTCATACAATTGTCCTTAGAAAAGTAAGTCTATAAATGATAAAAAAAAAATACAAAGTGGAGCCAAGTTAGAAGGAAAAAGTTTTAACTAGCTTTTTTGTCAAGCTTCAAACAATGCTTTCTCTGATTCTGACTTTCTCTTTCTGACCAGTGTCTGTTTACAGTCACTCATCATTAACTATACGTATTTATCAGGGTTTGCAGCCACGGCTGGCCTATTTGATACTCCTCTTTTTAAACAAAAACACCCTCAGAAATTGATACGGTGGCCAAAATGATATTCATAAAAAATTTAAGAAAGAGCTCTCAGCATTAAAAAAAAAAAGAAAAAAAAAGAAATTTTTTTTTGAAGGAGCTGAAAAGAAAAAGGTCTTGGAATTACAAGCAGTTAGACTTGGTTTTTTTGCGTAATGACTCCTGGTATCCCACTGTGAGAAGACTTTCCCCAGCTTCTCGTCTGCATTCTTCCTCGTTCCCTGCGGGAGAATGAGTTGGATTTGTCTGCCATATTCACAGCAATCGAGGTGATCCAGGTTGAAAGAAAATCAATAAGATGTGTCCATTTATGCCTCACAAAGGAAGAAAGGTCTAAAGAACAGACATGGGACGTGATTCAAGCACTAGAGACTTAATAAGACTTCTACTTGTGTTTGAAGGGGATGGTAATTTATATTTTACTTTGAACTTTTTTTATGCTTCATAACTATTGGGATTCGGGCTGACATGGGAAGCAAGGAAAAGAAGGTTTGATGCTGTCTTAGAAGACCTAACCCATTTGGGAAGGCCATGCTCAAAAGTTCAAAAAATTTTGTTTTAGAAAAGATTAAAGAGACATCATATCATCGTACTGATTTATCGCTATTGATAAAACTGGTTTAAAGTATTTTGGATTGGGGTACAATAAAAAAAAGTCTTTCTTCGAGAACAGCTGCAAGTTTCTCATTATTGGCTGTCTTTTCTGTGTGTTTGATATAATTTTGCTTAGAAATAGAGGAGCAGCCATAATAGGTACCCTGGTGCCACTTGAAGCTTTGTCAGGGCAGCTCCCCAAAAGTGGTTGTTGTTCTGCTCGATGTCTGTCACCTTGGCCACCAGGGTCCTGCTGTCCCAAGGGTGTGCTCTGTCAGCCCTCAGCACAAATATTCCTGCTTTAGACTATTTGTTGTTTTTTTTCAAGCCAGTCTTGTGGTGTACTTGTGTGAGATGTAAGCATGCTCTTATTCAGCAGGAATTAGGGCCAGTGGGAGTTTCAGAAACAAAACCCCAAAAACTTAAAATAAACCAAGGCAGGCTGCAGGCGTTGGGTCTTGGTATTGCAATCTCTTTTTTTTTTTTTTTTTTTGACAAAAAAAGACAAAAGTGAAAGCAAGCCTTCCTACCAAAGGAGTAAATGGCCTCAAAAATGATGTCTCAGCAAGGCATGGAATAAAAGCTTGATGATCTATGAGGTAGTGTGATTGCAAGGAGGAAGAGGAAATATTCTTTCTTTTTCTGCTCATCCAAATATCTTGGCTATGCATTCCCCTCAAAATGAAGGCTGACACTGAATAGGTCCCAGATGGAAGATCTGAAATGGAGATGGTGTATCCAAGGAAAAAATTCACATTTTGGAGTCTTGACTATTCTTCCTCAGTAGTCCTTGAAGAAAGTTTCAATTATAAGAGAGAGTTCCAAGCAGAAAATTGTGCTTAGTGCATTACATAGGATAAAGTTAAAGATGTAAAGAGGATAGAAACAGATTTAGAGCAGTACTTTAAAGGTATGCAGAGGTTTATCGTTACTAAAACTACCATTTTTTCCAAATCAGCCCCTTTTCACTGAATCTTTGGCAGATTTTTTCAGTTTTATCCAACTTTGATTCTTTTCAAAATAAATTGAAAAGTGAGTTTGAGAGACATTCAGACTGTTAATAGATTTTTTTAAAGGCTTAATTGGTATCAAACAAGATTTTAGTGAATACAGCCAGGTGTGCCCATTGCATTGTTAAATGAGCAAAGCTAGCATTTAACTGAGATAGACTCTCACCACTGTCCTTCATTTTCAAGAACTGTACTTAAACAGGGTGAGATCAGAATATCAAAGCAGTCCATGTAATATGCAGTCACTTCTTTTTTTGAGGTTTCCTTCATATGTGTTTCAACACAGTGCTGGTCACTAATAAAACAATTAATAAAGAAATAGAGGTGTGAACAAAGCAATTGTGTAACATTGAATGAAAACCTATGTGGGCCAGGATGCATTGCCTGAAAGGAAATGTAAAAATAAATCCCAGCAAATTGGAAAGGGATTGGATGGAGCAGCTGACCAGCCCAACACACAAAAGTGAGATTTACAGTTTACAGGCAGCCCTTTTGCCTTAGAGGATCCTGGAAATGTTTTAGTGTCTCATTTACATAACAAAGGAGGTACAAAATCAGCTTTGCATCCAGAGGACTGCACAAGCCTGCGATGGGGAGAGGTGTTGAGAGCAGAGATGGCCCCTGTCAGAAAATGCTGTATCTCAGAGAGGTGTTGCAAGGCCACTTTGGGCTGGCAAGATGCTGCTCTCAGATGCCTGTTGCCTCTTTGGCTTACACCAACCAAATGTAAATAGCTGTTCTGCTTCTTCAGAAAGTCCCACCAGACAGAGCCTAGTTTCTTGGCACCTTGTCCTGCTCTGCCTTTCATTTCCCAGGGGATGAAGTGGATTCCTCTGACACAAAGCCCCAGTGACAGTGAGTGGGAGCCTGAGGTTATTTCTATTGAATTTTCTATTTCTATTGCAGGCCCTTCCGGAGCTCTTGGCTAAAGTGTTGTAGGTTTGCTGGACCACCCTTGCTTACTGTGCTGCCTTTCACTCTTGCTGCTGCAGCTGGCCTTGATTTCCACACAGCAAACTCTGTGTAAAGAGGAGCTAACTTGTGGTGTAAATAAGTAACTGAAGAAAGTGATGATTTGGGGTCTGCAAATTGTCTGTTTCTGTGAGCTATTAGCAGGTAGACAAAATCTCAGCAGTCCTACCTGTGAGACGTGCAAACATTTTTGTCTGAACGTGTCCCTGGGAGGAGAGAAGGACTCCTGAAGAAGCATTAGAGGAGGTTTGAACCAGAAACAGGAGTGGTACCACCGTTTCAGCCTTATTGGTAGAAGCTGGGAATCTGGAAGCTCCAGTGTAGTTCTATGAGCAGATTTAAATGTATCCTTGGCTCTGGGTATTTCATTTTTTGTTAATAATATTGAAAGGAAGGCAACAGCAGTACTCTGAGAGGACAAAGAGATCTGTGCTACAGTAAGGTTCAGGCCAGGCTGGTGCTTTACTTGGAAATGGAAAACAGTGCACAGCCCCTGTAAAGAGCCAGCCAGCAGTGGCCTCAGCTCTCAGGGATTGCACTGCATTTGCTGCCAGATGTTCTCCTTCCCAAAAAAAAGTTTACCAGAAGGAAGAAGGTAGGTAGGACAATATCACTGTTGTAGTATCCCCAGGTGAACTTCCAGCCCTGGCTGAGCACACCCAGTCTTTAAGGATGGCCCTGAGGAGATGCTCCAAATGCCTTTAAATTTGAATCAGATATTTTGGTGCAATGCAGGGTTTGCCATGCTGTGGTCCTGCTCCTCACACAGAGCTCCCCATTGCCACCACCAATGCAAAAAGGAAGCATAAAAACATATTAAAGAAAGCATGCACACAAGGAAAAGCAGCTTTATTCCTTGCCCAGGCACTCTCAGCTTTCAGTGGAAGCTGGCTTCAGTTCCTTGTGGAAAGCCTTGTAGGGTATTCACCCAGGAAGGCAGTTGTAGGACTATGTCTTGATGGTGATCCCTGGCTAGTTCATTCTGAGGAAATATTCTGAATAAAAATGCAATGTGTGGGTTTTATTGCTGTATTTCTTAACTTGGTGCTGCATTTCTTCCCAAAAGTTGCGAAAACTTTACTGAATAATGACAAATAGGAGATATAAAAAAAACCCTAAAAAAGCCCAGGTCCCAAACCCCCCAAACGTGAAGTGAGCTCAGTTCTCCTTCAGAGAGGAACTGTGAGAATTATTATTCTTTATTAAAAAGAAATTCTCATTGGAATGCAAATTTTGATTTTGATTATCTGTCACGGCCTGCTTTGAAGTTTTTCAGACAAAAATAAATATCTCCATAACAGAGAGGATTATAGTAGTCTTGTTTAGAATCATCTGGCTAAGAGTGACATCTAATCTCAGAATATATAAGGTTTTGAGGCCACAGAGACTTTGAAAAAGCTTGACTCTCTTATGTTTTGTAAATTTTCTATAAATGGTTTAATAAGGTTTTTAGTTCAGCCCCAAAAAAACAAGGACTAAAACATTTCCATCAACCATATTGTTGAGGAAATATAAAAGAGACATAATTCAATTTAAATAAAGCTGTAGCTAGGTTATATCATCCTTATCTCAGTAAAAAGTATTTTCTTTTACAATCCCAAATAAATAAATAAATATCTGTGACTCAGCTTTGAAGGCTTCGCTTGGATAAATCAGGTTTTGGCAGCTCTGTAATTCATGAAACAATACCTCTAGCTCCACTGGAATGGGAGTGGGATGTTTCAAGCTTTATGATTCTCTTCAATTCTGGAGCGTTAATGGGGCTATTTGTAAAGAAAGAAATATAATGAGTTATCACAAAGCACAGCAAGGACTCTAGAAAGGGGCAGCCTCCCATCCATCACCCATTCTAGCGTATTCACAGCAGAACAGGGCCAGAAATCTTGTGAGGGCGATGGGGAATTTTGCTTTTACTCTAACCTGACTTTCACAAATTGTGATGGGCCTGGAACATTATTTTCTTTACAAAATGACCCCAACCCGATCCTAAATTCAAAGTGTGGGAGTGTGTGACACAGGTTTTTGTGGAGATTTTTTTTCTACATTCCTCTACTTTATGCTTTGAGAAGACATTTTCTTAATTAAGATTTATTTATGAAAATAAAAGTATTATATTATTTTGATCTGATATAGTGGCTAATTCAGGATGCTGACATTGCCATAATTCTGTGGCACCTTCTGGTAGGGCTATTAGTAAAGTTACCTGTCATTTCCCTTCTTTTGTCCTCTGTTTTGGAAGTTTATTACTAAGCCTTGAAAAGTTCCTATGGTTTCACACTGCCATATGAGATGGGAACTTGAGAGCAATTTTCTTTTGAACCTTTTAAACAAAAGGAAAACCTACACTGAGCTGTGGTTTTGGGGGTTTTTTTTTTTATTTTAAGTGACGGAAAAACCAAACAGAACCAAAGTCTTATCTGGTGTGTGCTGTGATGTATCTGCAGTCCTGCTCTCTCTCATCACACTCAGAATCCTTAATGAACCCAAAGAAGGTTTTGAGTGAATATGGTTTTTAAGAAGGACTGAAGGTTTTGCCCCAAAGATAATGAGATAATTAATGTATTTCATAGTGTAGTTCAGAGACGGTGAAGAGCTCAGGGTAATGAAATGAAACACGCATACCAAAACAAAGGGCACAGCAGGAAATAGTCTGAAGTACATGATAATCAATTTTCACATTATAAGCTTTTACATCTCTCCTTCCATATATCCCATTATAACAGGGCCTGTTGCTTATTAAAAAGGAAATTGAGATGTCACTAACTGTGGAAGAGCAGATCCTCAGGCAGTGGAAATCAGTCCACTGCACTGAAGTCAGTCGTGCCAGCTGTGGATCTGACTCAGGATCTTTTAGGTGTGATAAATCAGTTTTAATCCTCAATCTAGAAGTTTCACTCTTAAAACTCTATGTGTTTGGAAGGTTGGAAGACTAAGGGAGGATTTTTTGAGTTTTACAATGTAGATGTTTTTACTAGCAGCAGAATATTTAGGAAGAGCAGAAAGAGTGTCCTGCCTTCTTCTGATGCTCAAGGAGTGATGCTGGAGTGGGACCCCCCCAAGAGCCCCTTATTTACATACTCTGCCCTTCCCCTCCCATAGGAGCACTCCTTCAGTAGTGTATTTCCAGAGCCTAGGAGTGCCTGGGTTGGTACCATCTGGCAGGCCTTGGCAAGGGAAAAAAGACCTTGTAGTTCTCTCAGCTTGCCTGTGGGAGAAATTGTCTGTTATAGACAAGGAGGTACATGAGGGAGATACAGTTTTTGCAGCTGATGTGTTTTTTCCATCTGAGCATGGTAAAAACATGTGAATTTCTTGCGGAGTCCAACGCCCTAAGTATACGCACTAAGCCCTTTATAGAAAATGTAGCCCAAAGACTTTTACTGCAGCATCTCTCTGTGAGAGAGCCTCTGAGCTGATGCCCCTTCTCCCTACCTCAGGAGCTTCTCCCCAGGTTACACCAGGAAGCAGAGGGAGGCATTAAACCACTTAGAGCAATCCAAAGGTGTCCTGAAGAGTTTTAACATTTCAATAAGGCGCATCTGAGACGTGGCCCTGTGCAGTGGTATCTGGATTGCTTGGTTGTCCTCCCAGGATTCACGCCAGCTTTGTCCTTCCTTTTCTGTCATGCAACAGGCACAGCCAAACCACTGTAACACTTCTCTGTGACTCCAATGCTTGTAGGACAGTGCTGAGGCTTTTGCTGCCCAGGGTGTGATTAGGTGGCCTGCTCATTGATCTCCTGTCTCACAGAATTTCTGCGGAGCTAAAATCCTGACCAGCATATTTTTCAGTGATGAGTCCCGTGTGTTCTCCAATGAGAGAATTATTTTGAAACCTGGGCTTTATGGGATTATGCTCTCGTACAGTATACAGGTATATCAAGCTATACATGAGGGATGGCTTATGTGCTTTGACTCGTTAGCTATCCCCTTAACAATAATGAAAATGGTCTCAGCTGGCTTTCATCAGGTTCATGGCTTCACAGAAGTAAGGAAATTCACACATGAACTGGAAGGTTACGGCGAAGTATTGAGCATGCTGCATCATTTTGAGACAGCAATTTTACCATGTGCCATGAGACCAAGAGTGTGATAAAAACCAATGGGAAACACTTGGTTTCCCAGCATCATGAGGCAGGACTTGAGGGGCCAGTGCACTGTGGTCTGTAGAGTTGCTGGCAATAAAGTGCTCTGAATGATTCTGTGTCTGGAACTCTGCAGAAGGGTGTTGGAAAAGCACCTTCCTTCCATGGCCACCAAGGTTGCTGCTCTGGATGGGTGACATGAGCTAAACTGACTCTTCCTCCCTTAGAGCAGCAGCATGAGAACTCATCTCCCTTCTTGCTAGTGCCAAAAGTCCACAGTTTGCAAAACTGAGAAGTTATACAGGTTCTGAGCCAGTAAAGTATTGTACTCCATGTAGCTCATACTACCAGTCTTCCTGCAGCACCCTTTTATTTTTCCTTCAGGAAAAAGAGCATTGAATTTCTAGTGGCAATCATCAAATTATTTACTGTCCATCTTTCCCTTCACAATAAACAATGCATGCTGGAGGATTTTTGAGTTTTGCTACTGATGCCATTCTCAGTGTGACCAGGTAACAGCAACTGCAGCTCTTAACTATTTCAGGGGATTTCTTGCCCATAGCATCTCACTGCCCATTTTTCCTGTCAAGGTGAGGAGGATCTAGTCTTGTTACAGTATTGAAAGGGACTCAGAACAATAGTGGATCCCCTCCTGTGTCAGAGGAAATGGGACTGGCTCTGTTTACCAGCAACCAGCCTTTTAGAAATAAAGTTATGAAAGGTCTAAAATGCTTCTGTCTGCAGGGGCAGAAAAGTGAGGCCATATGCTGAGCCACCTGGTTGTACAGAGGAGCTGCTTGTAAAGCCCCATGGCCAATGAAAGGAGATTGTTCAGGTGGCTTTGAGAAGGAGGCAGCCAGGATTGCTTTATACATTTCTCAGGCAGAGGAAGCATATTAAGCCTACTGAAGAGAGATTTCCAAGTCAAAGTTTTATCAGTCACTTGTGTATGTGTGTGCATATTTATATATATATATATATATGTATATGTGGTGCAACTTCCCCCCAGTCCCTTGCCTTGGGAGAAGTTTTTCTCCTTTTGAAAGTTTCAAGGTACTTTCAGGTACTTGTGGGATAAGAAATGTAGACATTAAATGTAGAGGATATTCCACTTCCTTTGATTTATGGGGACTAAAATGTAACTTCTGGCTGCAGCCAACATTCTGAGGCAATTGCATAGTACAGAGTGGAATAAGAAAGTGCCTTAGCTCTTTGCCCAAATGCTGAGGGATTGAAGCTTCTTAGAGATGCTGTGCAGGAGTTGAGTCTGAATCGTTTGGGTTTTTTCCTTTGAGACTTTGATTGCCAGGGTTTTGAATCTGGCCTCTGTTGCAGCCCTTATGTTGTCTCCGCAGAGATCACAGCAATGCTCCCAAAACCATCTCAAACAGCCCTTTGGGGAATGTCCTGCTGTTTGGTGCTTTTCCAAACAATGCACAGCGACTGAAATGGCTTTTTGTACTGGGTCTCTGTCCCCTCCCACAGTGTGGCAGATGAGTGTGTCTGAAGAGGTGTTTTAGAGGTGTGGGTGGGTCACTGAGCTCTGGGCTCAGGCAAAGAATGGCCCTCAGAGGCTGGGCACTGCTGTGGCTTGTTAGGGACCAGGTGAGTCCTGACACAGCTCCACATCAAGGCCTTGCCACCTCCTGAAATCACAATTCATGATCTAGACAGGCAGCACTTAATAAGTCTCATATATATAATCTGGGGAGGATTTCATCCTGGTCTCCTGTGCGTGCTCATTCCTTGCCCTTAACCGCTCCTCAAAGGGGCAAAAACTTCTCAGACTCTGAATGCTGAACAGATGCTGCTGCTTCTCCCCTGCTCTCAGAATATTTGCCCACCTGTTGAATGTGTTCACACAGAGAGCACACGAGATAATCAGTGGGAATGCTGTGGTGCAGTCACAAAGCAGAACTAGGAAATGCTTTTCAGCTGTGTGGAGGCAAAGAGAGGTTACAAGGAGGAGCAATGCATGGAGATGGTTCCTGAGACAGGGACGGTTTTCACCATTCAAGGAGTGGCCAAATTGTTCTTCCTGTGGCAGCAGAGGCTGCACCTTTCTTGCAGTTTGGGGAGAAACAGTGGTACCACTCAGCCTTCAGAGGAAGGAGATCTGCTAGAAAAAGCTTACTCAGGGTGCAGGAGGGAAAAAAATCCATCTGTCTGAGTGGCCTTAATAGGGTCTGGGGACCTGCCACTCCGTCAGACTAATTCTTGGCACAGGGCTGGTGTTGCCAAGAGCTCCGTTTTCCTTCTGTCCATTGTTGCCAGGAGGATAGAGGAGAGATAAGGGCTGAGCAGGGCTCTGTGTAAATGGCCATTCCTTAGCGTCTTTCAGTTTAGCTTTCACTGACTGAGGCCCCCAAAGTACTTAGCATGAGTAAAGTTTTCAAAAGCGTGAGTAATTTAGGAGATTAAAAGGCATTTTCAAAAGTGTCGACTTTTCAAAGTGCCTAATTTCCAGCGACTTTCAATGAGGTTTGGGAATCTTAAATCATCTGGTTGCTTCAGTGAATAGCACTGTTGATTGCAGCGTAATGCATCATCAGCTGGGATCCTGCCTGTGTCAGAGGTCAGTGCTGAGTGACTCTCAGGAGGGTGTACAAATCCCCATGGCTGAGCAATCCAGGGAATCCAGCCCCTTCCCAGAGGCGGCTTTGCAAGCACAGAGCTCTTCTGAGTTTCTGGGCTAATTGCACGGGGATGCTGTGGGAGGAGTTCACGTAGGCTCCCTTTAAAACAGGGCTTTCATCAGGTTTTAGTGACAGGTGCTGGATCAAGTTTTGCTCTGTCCAATTTGTGACCTTTTTCCCCTTTCCTTATTTTGTTGCAATATAACTTTCACTCCCATCTCCTGTTTTGTGGGAGGAGGTTTTCCATATCTATGATTTTCAATTAACATATAGAGATATAATTTAATGTATGAAAACTCTCTGTGTAAAAATCACAGGTTTCCTGTGCTTGCCTTTGGTCTTGGAAAGGGTCATGTGAAGGACTGACTCAAAGCCCTTGCTGAACTGCAGGCTCAGAGAGGGAGAGAAGAACATGTTTAGGAGTAAGAAGGGCTCAGCATTTGCATTTGGATGCATGTCTTAGGGCTTCAGAGCTCTTCAGACTCCCAAGTGGAGCAACTTCGAAGTTCAAAGCGGTGTGATTTTTGGCAGGTTTTTTCCCTAAGACTTCTTCAGGGCATGAAATATTCTGCCCTCAGTGCATGTACATAACTCTCATTGGCCTTAAAAGAAGTTACATGCCTACATCAAAGGAAGGATTTACCCCATAATGATTCATCGTGAGCCTGACAGGCAAACACAACAGTGGAGAGCTCACCAGCCAAAGCTCCTGAGCTATGGGGGGGACGGCAGAGTTCAGATCTCTGCCAATCAGCCACATTGCTGCTCTGATTTTCAGCAGTTTTTAATTTTTTAAAGTGTTTTTGTGAGGATCAAACCATGTGTTGTCCATCTGGTAGAAGAAATGGTAGGGCTTGAGCAGAGGAGATAGCCCCTTCAACATCTTATGTGGGAGTACACCAGGGTCAAATTAAATTGTGGTGCTTTTTTGCCTGGAAAGTGCATCTGCCTGTCCCTGGTGCTACACTGGAGACACAGAGCCACAATATTTTAAAGCAAATTAGAAAATACCTTTTTATTAAATGTGATTGCAGAAAGTCCCGGGAAGGAATGTGTTAATGACTGGTGATTGAATGCAGTGGTTTGCAAGCTCTAAGCAGCTTTAGTGTCTCCTACCACAGCCCTGATTTAAAATTCATAAATGCTAATCCTCCATAATTTACGGTTTAAAAAGCAGCCCCACTCACAGGCCCTGTGGCTACAGCTCTGTCAGAGTAATTATGCCGCCAAGCTGAAATTGGACTACTAACTGAGATATTAAACAGGGTAGGAAATCCTCTTCCCTGGCAGCCTACCCAATTATTCCAAATAAGCAAACAGATTAGTGAGTAATTTTCCAGTTAAATCTGGTGATTGGTGCCAGAATTGTATGTTAAATATTCAGAAGTAAATAGATTAAAGATGAAATGTCCCCTTTTCTCAAGCTTAATTTAGTGTGTATATTAAAACTTTTAGGGGGAAAAAAAATCTCCATTGAAGTGCAATCCATTTGCTTTGAAAACAGAACCTTTCCTGGCTTGTTTGCACTTGGGGCAGCGCGTTCATTAGCCGGGGCACGTCGTGCCGAGGGAACCTCGTGCCACATTAGCCACAGTATCAGTCCTGCTGCTCCTTTATCCCTCACCTCGGAGGAGCCTCCTGGGCGGCGGCGCTGGGAGACTGCGCCTGGCTCTGCTGGGGACCACGGGGACAGGATCCCAGCAGGGCGCTGGGACACGGGGCTCCCCTCCCCATGGGCAGGACAGGAAAGGTTTGGAGGAATTAACAGTGAAAGTGGGCACTTCTCATTCATTCTGAGCTTGTTTCTAAATTCAGCTGGAATTTCCCCGCTGATCGGGCCAGGCTGACTTTTTTTACATTTCCAAATACCGTGTTTGGCTGGGACACAAAGTAGAGGGAAGACGGGGGCAAAAGGAAGGAAGACATGGACTGGATGCCCAGCAGACACAGGCAAGAGGCAGGGGAGGATGTGGGCAGCTCATCTGGAGCAGCCCAGGAACACAAGCTGTAGGTCTGTCCCTCTGCTGCCCTCGCACCACGGGCTCTGCATGGTCACCTCAAGGAGCTGGAGAGTCAGGCAGCCTCCAGCAGCTGAAGGGAGCTGCTCTGGAGGAGCTGAGCTGACACCTGGACCACTCCAGAAAGTGGCCGTGGCTTGTGGCCCCGCTCAGGAAGCAGGACCAGCCGCTCTCCCCAGAAGGGCTGCCCTGGTAGCTGCTGCACAGACCTGGTTGCTTGCTGCAGGGACTATGATGGCAGACCCTGGGAAGACCAGGTGGTGCACGCTGCATTTTAGGACTCCAAAATTCTTTCTCAAAGTGAGGCTGAAGGAAATGATTTTGCATTCATGGATTAAAGCAAGGACTTGAACTGCTGGAAACACACAAGTACATTTCAATATGCAAGAGCACTAAAGGGAAGGAAGCTGCATTGGAGGAGCTGGAATTGTTTTAGCACGTGGCGGAATTTGCCTTGAAGTTGTTTCAAGGATCTCAAACACTATGAACAATGTTTTATGCTGTTTCTAGTGAGTTTTCTTTCCAGTTGCTAAAAGCTTGTGGTGCTGAGGAAGTGAACAGTCTTCTTAGTTGTCAAGTGAAGTGGAAGGAGCAGCCCCAGCTAATCAAGAGATTGAGGTACGGTAGCCTTGGCCTCAAAGAGTTTCAGACCCTCAGTGTTATTTATGACTGGGTCTCTTGGGCAGGTGAGAGGACCAGTTCATTCTTAGGTCTGAGTTAAACATTTTCTATGTTTTAAATCCTAATATATTCTCTGGAGTGAGAAATGTGGAATTTTATGAACTTGCCAGCATTGACTGCCATGCAATACAGGAGGTTCATCATCTCCATCCTTCCTGAGAAGTTCCAGGGTTTGGTGGTGGGACTGGGTCCCTAAGCAGAATAACTTGTTCACAAAAAAGCCAGCAGATGTTAGGTTTGACAGGGGATTTAGATCAGCTCCCTCTCATACCTGGGCACAGTGGGCAGAAGGAGGCAGAAGCTTCCGAGCCACTGGCCCACAGATTTGCTTTTCCACTGGGAAGTGCAAAAGCAGCAAGTAGGTAATGCTGAACACATGCCTAGAAAGGATTAGCTGAACTCCTGCACATCCCAGAGGCTTTTCCTTCTGCTGCATTCTCCCTGGAGAGGCTTTTTCACCTCAGCCCTCTGCTGGAATGTGCCTTAAAGGCATAATCAAGCTCATAAAAATTAAGTGGTGTGCAATCGTTCAAAAAAAACAAAACAAAAGGACCCTAACAAAATTTTATTCAATAAATTCTCTAGAATCACTCCATTTCTGGTTTTTTATTAATGTCAGAACTCACAGCATAGTTTCCCTTTCTGTGTTTCATGGGGCTGTAGGGGCTTTTGTGAAGGTTTGGGTTTTTTCCGCACCGCTACACACAATGACATTTTAGCTTTGAATTGAGAAGAGTTAAAGTCAAAACTACAATTTATTTTATTTTTTAGCTTGTGAACATCCTTTGGATCAAATCTAAAGGCTTACCTGTTCAAAGCTGGAATGGATTGATAAATGTGAAGGGATCCAAGATGAGGACAGAGCCCTGTGAATGCCAGGTAGTCAGTTACATGACAGTAGTTTTCTAACAATGTATGATTTCTACCTCTCTGATAAGTTCACTCAGTAGTGCTAAAGATGTGTTTTCTTGATTATTCTTATACTAATGGTAACAAAATGGAAGAATTTGTGGCATCCTGTCTGCACAGATCCTTTCCACACACTCTTGCTGACAGAATGGTTCGGCACGCACTGCACATTTCAGACCTTCCCTGTGCTGAGGGAGAGTTGAGTCTCACTGCTTCAAAGTGCTCCAAATGTCAGTGCATTCCAAGTATCTCATGTCTCCTGCCTGCTGCCCTGTCCCTCTAACCCAGGGATTTTACAGTTTTTCTAAGTATGACAGGAGTCACTCAAAGGATGACATTCACACGCAGGTTTGGCAGTTGGGTCCTTCTTAGCAGAAGCCTTGTGAGTCTCCTGCACAGTAAAACAAAATGTTTTCAGTTGGTTCCTGATCCTTTAAAATCTTCTCTGGATGTATATTGCTTTCAACTTTCCTGTTAGATCTTTGTGGTCAGCCAGGGTTTATGTACATTTGGTTAATCCTTCTGAGGTTGTGAAAGGCCATCACATGGGAGCCAGAAAGTGAGTGAGTGTGAAGGAAAGATCTGGAGACAAAATTTGACATGATGGAGAGGTCAAGTATCCATTCACCAACTGCAGTTTCTATTCCTGCCTCTGCGAGTGGCACTTTCTGAATACTCTGAGCAGTCTGGATTCATCCTACTGGTTTTGCCCATTTCATTCACCTACCATTTAGCGAGCAAAGAATTTATTATTAGTCCCTGGTTTTGTTTATTCATGACTCCCAGAAGCACAGTGTTTGGTGGCTGTAACCAGTGAATTCTCTGTAGTAAAAACACTGATATTTCTGTCCTTACAGATGCCAATATTCACTCCTTTAAAAAAAAAAAAAAACTAAAATCTTTCTCGTATGCTTCCTCAATGATATCCTGCTACAGTGAGTTCCAGAGGTTAATTATACATTTGTTCAAAGCTACTTCACTAACAGGGTCCTCAGGATGGGGGTTGCTGACCCTTTTAAGCCAGTGAGCTAAAGCAAACAGCAAAACAACCCACTGAGGCTGCTATCTTTGTGGGTGGCTGTTTGTCTTTCTTGGTTCCTTTTCATCAGGGCAAACCTTCCTGAATCAAGGAGGTGACCAGGCAGTCTCTGCTGGCATCATGAAAACAGGGCTGAAGGCAGTGCTTTCATTCTTGATTATCCTTGGAGTCAGTATTTTGGTTTTGAGAAGAGGCTGCGCCAGGATCACCTTTCCCCACTGCTGGGGACCCCTCTGGTTCTCCCCTGGAGAGCCCTGTCCTGGGTGGGCTCAGCTGAGGTTCAGGAATGGCTGGGGGGCAGGCCTGAACTCCATGTGGCCAGTTCTGTCCACCAATGCATTCCCTCTGCGCTGTGTTTTGAATGTTTCTGAATGTCGGTGGAAGTAGAAATAATTTAGGAAACTTGGAATAGAATGCCATGAAAAAAGCATTCCTTAAAGGAATGAAGAGCATGTAATTTAATCTGTGTTTGTAGTATTTAATCTTAAAACCCTGCTATCTTATGTATTTTATGTATCAGTTTCCCTGAAGAAAGCAGATAAGGGCATCCAGTGCTCCAGCAGCTCTGTCACTGCCAGTGACAGGGAACCTGAACTGGAACCTTCACATGGCTGTAAATAAAATACAGGGGGCCAGCACGTATTCTCATTAGCTAAGGTGTGCCATGTCACTGTCAGGGTATTAGGGGAGCCTTCAGGAGGGGGGATCAGCAAGGGTTTCCAGTCTCTCTGGTGACACTACCTGGATGCAAGGACAGCTCAGACCCCGTGGCGCATGCGGTGCATGCAAGAGTGCAAATTTTCCATTTCTAAACTGGTTCTGTGCTTACAGGAGAAAAAGGTTTCTGAAATAGCTTTTCTGAACATGTGGCCAGTCCCAGCCAGTCCCTCTTTCTAACATACATGATGTAAAAGATCATTCAAGAGATGAACTGATGCTTGTCACACTGAAGAGACCAGCTTCATATTTCTCCTTGAAACAGGCCTCTGGAGCACTGTTGTGTCCGAAGGCTGATGAGGACAGGTTCCAGGCTCGTGTATCTCCCATTTAAGACATCCCACTGTCCACCCAGGAAAAGAAACCAACTGGTAGTTCTCAATTACCACATAAAATTTATAAGGAGAGATGATATCTCTTAAATAACTGGGTTCCAGACCATTTAGGGCAATACAGACTTCAATCAGTGCCTTGAAATGTATCTATAAGCAAATAGAGCCAGGAGTGTTTTGTGCTATTAGGCCACTTCAGCAAATCACTTAAGCATTACTTAACACATGCTAAGTCTACTGCACCCAAGGCAAATTCTGAATATGATAAACTCTTTGCCCATAAAACGTCCCCCTCTGGATAATGCAGCACCACTTTATGGCTAAGGGTGATTGTGTGTCTGTCTGTCTCAATGGGAAAAAAACCCTGGTAGTAGAGCTGTTGTGCTGTACCTGCATTGTTTGTGTGATTGGTCTGCTAAATGCATAAATCTTAAATGATAGAATTTTGTAATATGCAGTATAACAACTGGCAAGTGTTGGACATTTATTTTCACAAGTGAGGGAGTGACCCATAACTCACATCCATCACGGTATATGAAAGCACAGCTCACTGTAGTACAGCAAGCAAGGAAATCATTCATACACAGGATGTTATTCACTTCAACCTTTCCCCTTTTCTGAAGGCAGTCAGCATCTATATGTCTGCTGCTGCATGCTCTGTGTGCTGGCATAGATGTATGATGGCATCACGAAAACTGGAAGGGGAAGAAATGAGATAGGAACAGAAAGGGGTGTGGGCAAATGTTGTCTGAGCTGATAGAAATTTAAGTGGTCAAGCTTGTCAAGGAGAAGGAAAACTGCAGGGCTGGAGAGTGACTGAGATGAGAAGTGACTTTTGGAGAAATGGGAGCTGAGATAATACCTTTCAGTTCAAAAAAAACATGGGTGACAGCACAGGGTGAGCATGGGAGCGCTGGAAATTAAAACAGTACATAAACCAGAAATGTATCTGATGTAGGGGCAACAAAATATGTATCATCCTTTCAATTCTGGTCTGGTTTCTCTGTCATTATTCCCAAATTTAATGCTGTACTTTTCAACAGAACCTGTATCCTATAGCAATTTCTGTGAAAAATCCCCTTCACAAAATGGCCAGAGAAGCTGAAGAGAAACATTAATATTGGGACTTCATCAGTTCTTGGCACCTACCTGCTTTCACCAGGCCTGCATACCCACTGTGCACTCTGCAGAAAGTCTGTGCTGTGGGCATGGTAAAATTAGCTTTAATTAGTTGTATACTGACCACACCAAGCTGCCTACAGAGGCTGTGGTTTGACATTTCTCTGCTAGAAATGGTGCACAGCAAGATGAGCTCTGTCCCAAATTTCTGAACAAGCAGGGGAGGCAAAGGAGAAGGTTCGGTTATTTCCCATGAGCAATGATTTCACGGGCTTGCCAAGGGACATAGAGGAATCATGTGTTAGAAGGAAGAAATGTCTCTGGATTTCCCCAACCCCAATTTAGCAGTGTAGCTGTGAGATGCACTTCCTTTGTACTTGCATGCAGTTTTAGCAGGATTGCCATTCCATGGTTTGTACTTGGATAGATGATTTGGGAGATCTCCTGGGAGAGGGAGGAAAAGAAGGCTGCAAATTCAGGTAGCTTAAGTAGGAGAGAAAAAGTTTCTTGGTAGGCAAGTTGAAAGCTGCTGACTTGCTTTTAAGAATAATCATTCTGCAGCTTCTGACAGGGCTTAGTTCTAGGTTTCACTCTCTCCCACTCAGGTCCTAGCCTGTGGCACAGGTTACAGGTAATAACCCAGCACAGCTCAGACACAAGGGATCTCATGTGCCACACAGCAGGAGCAGGGGGAGCCCAGATATTTCTGACCTTGATGCTGAGGCAACTTTTTTGTCTCAGGACCGACTTTCTTTGCAGAGAGTGTAACCCTTTTGTCATCTGCACCGTGCTCCCCTTTGTCATTGCACTGCTGGACTCACATCCTTGAACTTGGAGCACAAAAACCCCTCTGGTTTTTTAACTGATGGTTTGTTTGTTTTTCCTCTTTGGTCGATGCTGGGATCAGTGATGTCAACTTGTTCTATTTGCTTTGACAGGAAAATGTTTTCAGAGTTCATTAGGATGGCATCAATTCTAACATTTGGCACACAAACATTTGATGACCTTCATGTGGGGGAAGAAATATGTAGGCAAAACTTCCATCAGTTTGAAAAACCACTTCCACTCCACACCATTCCAATTCCTGAACTGCAGCTTCAGCCACAAGTTTTGTGCAGTCCCTGTTTGTGGCCTGCCAGTGGGCTCCAGACTGGAGACTGGAGCTGTTTTGGAAGCACTTCAGACAAAGTCAGGGCTGAGGCTGAGGCTGGGTACAGCTCTGCACTCACCTGTAGGGCAGGTGCTGCCAGCAGCCAGGCTCCTTGCTGCTGCTTGGCTCAGCTCCTAGAGGCAGCCCAGTGGAAAGGCAATGGCATCTCTGCCTCCAAATGCCCAACTTTCCTAAAGCTGTCCTGATGGTTCCCTGCAGCGAGAGGATTTCATTTGGCCACTTTGGGCTCATTTTCACCAATTACAGGGCTCATTAAAAGAGCTGGACTGGCTGGCATTGCAGCAGCTGAGCTCTGGGCTTATCCACAGGAAAGGAAGAGCTGGTGTTGGCTCTTCCTTCCTCGGGGCCACCTGCCCTATGCCAGCAGAGCCTCGAGTGGGAGGGAAGGAAAATGCTCGTGGCTTCCCATGGCCTCTGACAGTGAGGGGCCAAAATAACAGAGGGAACTTCTGCAGGGGAGAAAGCTCTTCAATAGTAGCTGGCCTGAGTCCACCAGATTGTTCTCACTGACCACCACAAGAGCTGCTGACAGCCTCTGGTTGCTGTCAGCCAATGGGTTTAGCAAAGACCAGGTAGGAAGTGAGAGCCCATTCTTTGGCCATCATTTGTCCTTTGAGCCTTCCCTCTGCCTTAGAGCTGTGTAGGTCCTGCCAAACAGTTCTGCTTCTCCTAGTGCCTGTCTCCAGCCCCTTCCTCTGACCTTCTTAGCTCTTATTTTCTTTCTTTTAGGATTCACTGTGTCTTTATGTTTTTCTCTCATATCCTGTAATCGAGTGAAAGGTGTCTCTGAGGACAGAGGGGATTTGTACTCAGCCTTTGTTTGCTCTTTCCTGACAGTGCTGCCTGCTGCAAGAAAAGCCAAATGCTGCCCATATGTTGCTGTGCTCCCCTAAATTACGGAGGGTGAGCATTTATGGCTGTTCTCACTGTTGCTTTCTCCATACTTTTCTAAATGATATGTTTTCACAAGCAATTACTGAGATAGGTGGTCAGGACTGGTTTTTGAGGTGTGCCACTTAGTGGCCTACACACAAAAATGGGAGACAGGAGGAGGAGGATGGCAGAGGCTTAATACCATGCCTTGCTTAAGAGAATGTCCTTCAGGTGAGCGGAACCCTGCACCTTGTAAAAGTATGACTTTAATTTTGCCTTTCAAATATGAACTAAGCAGGTCTGTCAACACATACTGTGTTCTTCCTTGTCAAACCGTTTCACTTAGTCTGTCAGCTGTAAACAGCTTAAGAGGCATGTCATTCCAGCATTATTATAGCACTTTTAGATTTGTTTTTAGATTGGCTCTGTATCTGCTCCTGCAAAAGGTGTAGATACAGAGATGACATGGGTTATTTATTGTGTTACTGCAAAATGCTGCTTGCTGTTTTGTGGTAAGCACTGAGTAACTCCATTTCAAATAATGGGCACTGCAGAGTAGTAATCCTGTAGTGCCATGGTAAAACCATTGCCATACTTTGTCACATCAGTGGTGTCAGTAGAGCAGAGTGCTTTCTTCACTGAGGGTCTCTATGCCCTTGCACTTCATTTGAAGTTTTTTATTATTTTTTCCCCAGGAGATCAGGGAAAACAGAATTAAGACATGTGGAGAAAGAACTCTGATCAACAGACTCTGTACTTTTGTTTTTTTAAAAGAGTTGCTTTACATATTCAAATAAACAGTGTTTAAGCTGTTGATGACAGTTTAACTACTTCATCCCAGAACGTTTTGACAAGTGATTTTCAGCGTTTTGGTTCCTCAGGATTTTGATAACCCCCAAAAAGCATGAACTGAATTTATATGTCACATGTTTAATTTATTTGAGATGCATGTATTATGTTGCAAAAGCAATAAGGAGGGATATAAAGGACAGGGTGATACACTTCATATTTATGATCATCAGCTTCCTCACTGTGTCATTACAAGAGGAAAAATGTTCAGAAATACGGAGTATGCAAAGCACTCAGACTTTTTTTGCCAACCAGTCTGGATTGGGATTTGTACAAATTGTTGGTGCAATTTCCCTGTGGCTCCACTGAAAGGCACAGAACTGAGCCTGTTCCCAGAGCAGGGAGCCTGAGCTGCTTCCCTGGTGCCTGTGCTGTCCCCACGCTGGCTCCCTGGCCTTGGGCAGTGGCACAATGGGATGCAATGTTGCCTGAGCTCTGAGCAACAGTGAAGGACAAAGGTAGATCCAGAAATGGACCTTTCTCCCCAGAAATGCATGATTTTCTGGCTGTACACATTCCTTAGTACTGTCATCAGAAATGACACAAGTGTGTAAACTGATCTTCACCTTAATACCAAACTGGAGTGCGGACCAAATGTTTAAAGCAAAATTTGTTTCATCTCTGTTTTGGGAATTAGGTGTTGTCCAGTTTTGGATTGCTTCCTTTTCTCTGCCTCCATTAAAGCAGAAAAAAGATGGGGTACGCCCTGTAGCTTCCTGGGCTCTTAAACAAGAAGCAGGGGAAAACACAAGCAGAGAATTGCTTTTGTGAAGTTCCTAGGCTACATAATATATTTTGCTCAAAAAAAAGGCTCATATTTCAACATCATGCCTCAAAACCTTTTGAATATTACCCAGTATCTGTTTATTGGTACTTTTGTTATGAGTGTTTGATAGAACTGGAATCACTGAAATTTAGAATTAGAATATTAGAATGAAGCATTTTAGAAGTATTGAAAAATTCTCCTTTGACTTTATTCACCACTCAGGATATTGCTATCCTATTTCTATATCAGAATGCCACTTAATTGATTTTGTAAAAGAGCTGTTTCCATCAGTACTAGGCAGCATATGTCCTTAATAAAGTAGAAGGAGCTATTTTATTTTACTAATTCTTATGTCAACTTAAAACATGTCAGTATAAATTCTTATTTTATAGTAATGCTGCAAAGGTACAAAGGAAATCCCATGCATTCTAAATAAAAGTTGACATTTAGTATTTCCTGAAGTTAATTTTTTTTTCTCCTAAATAAGTGGTATTTTGAATATTTTTTACAAAAAAAAAACCCCAACCCCACCTCCCAAAAAAAACCCGCAAACTAAAATCCCAAACCTAACCCAAAAATTGTAGATGTTTCATCTAAATGTGAGTTTGTGCTTTTTAAATATTAAAATGCCCTCTAAATTGAAAAATCTAATTCCAATGAATCAAAGTGCTGACGATGGAGATCAGAGGTGGCTTTTCAGACATTCCAGGGTCAGAGACCCTGGCCAGAGGGTCAGGTGTGATTTGCTTAATCCATCCTTAGTTGCTTCAACTTTCTTCTGATACTGGACAAGTAGCATCTTTCTGATCATTTGGGAGTTTTAGCAAGTATTTAGTGGCTGACTAAATAGTCTTTAATTTGGCAGATACAGTGGTGTCTGCATCCTGCTACTTTGGGGAGGAGGAAGACAGGGGCAGGAACCTTTTGTTTGGTTTCCCCTAATGGAGAGGGGAAAATGGGAAGAGACCTGACAGTGAGAGGGAGATGGAGTTGCCTGTTTCAGGAAAAAAATAGCCTATTCTGCAAGAATGAGGGGCTAGGAAGACAAAAAATAAGCATTTTCAATATATTACAAACAAAATTATCTGCCAAAAGGGCAAGATAATTATCCTAATGTGATTTTTGACCAAGATAAATTCACATTATTTTATAAACTGGGTAACAATTTGAATCTTATGCAAAACCTAGAAATAAATCTAAAAAATATGATAATGTAATAAAATTGAAATTATTAGCAGTCCAAGTGGCATACTTGAGGCAGTAAAACCTTTTAAGTTCCAATGGAAAATAGGCTAGTAAACCTGGAGTAAGTTACTCCACTTTAATCACTTGATAAATAGCTACAATGTTTGGAAGAATTGATAGTGCCATTACAGCAACATCCCTTTTTATAAACAGCCTGGTGCTGATTTGATTCTAATTGCTGCCAGAGGAGCAGTATCAAAGCAGTGCTGCTCCAGCAGTGTAACCTGTGGGGCCAGCAGGAGCTGCAAGGAACTGCCTGGAAATGAAGGAAGCCCAGGTTTTTCAAAGGCACCAATTCTAATTCTGGGAGTGATGGAGGAGAGCTGAGTAAATTTGGTGCTGGGAGAAACTACAGAGGAAATGCTTAACGAAGGGAAAGCATGGAGGTGACAGAACAGGCTCCTCTGAGTGCAGAAAACCGAGGGAAAACAGTGGGAGAAACTGAGAGGTTTGGACACGAGCGTGCATTTGATTTCTCACCACAGAGAAGTCTCCTGTTGGGCCAGTGTGGCCCTACTGCCAAACTGCAGCTCTGGCCTCCCTGGTTTCAGGCACCAAAGACATAATTTTTAAGACATTCTTAATAGTTACAGCATCTTTGCTTACTTGTTGGCACTGCATCCACCTTTTGCCCGTGAATGCACCAAAAAAAATTAAGATTGCTTTTGCAAAATGCATCTTTAGCAATTCTCTGGTTTTGCACTGCAAATCCTGGATTTTACCCTTCTTGAGTATGGAGTAGGTATCAGCATTGTACTGCTGGCTGCTATGATGGTTGAGGGCAGTAAATTTACATTTGTGTGGAAGAAAAAGCAGAACACATACTTCTAGGCTGGGTCTTCTTCCAAAAACTAACAAGAAGTTGTCTTATTTTGGGAATGGTAGGAAGAAAAGCAGGGCTCCATAAGGAGAGAAGAGGAGGAACATGTTTAATAGTTCTGTCATGTTAGCAACAAACCCCAGAATAAACAGAACTGCCAAGGGGAGAGGTATTTATCTTTTTAAACAAATCATGTGATAAGCTTCTCCCATAGATTGGGGACTAAGTGAAATATGTAAAATAGCTTATTGAAGAAAAAATTGCTTCAAGTGGGACTGAATGGCTCAAGAGATTAGTGATGGGATAATAGCTTTTCTCCATTTAAGTGGTAGACCAGTTCAAATCAATTCTGGGTCTCTGGAGACTGGAAGGTGTTGCTATCCTGTGACTCCTCCGCAGTTATTTGAAATGATCTTGTGGTCTCAATCCCATCCTTAGTTGCCAGAAAATTATCCCCAACCCAATCAGCACTGAATTGCTTTGAGCTGACTGTTGTATCCTCCCCATAAAGATGCACAAAGCTGCGTGTGGGAATGGCAGCTGTTTTATTTAGCACCACGTTGCTGGTCAGAAATATTTTGTCTCCCGTGGAAAGGACAGATTGCACAGCAGAAGAGACAACTTGGAATACGATGCAGTGTAAAATCATTCTTTAAATAACACCATGGTTCGTTGGTTTAATGTGGATTTCTTGGGCTACTTTTGGACACTTCCAGCTACTTCCTCACTTGCACCCAGAGCCTCCTTGTTTGCCTGCAAAGGCTGTGGCATGGCTTTCCCCCACATCCATGCAAATCACAGAGCAGGGCCACAGCCTGGAAAACTGACAGTGTTCATAAGGAGCAACGGGAAAATTCAAACTGGTGGTGTGCCCTCCAGTTTTTTTTGAAGCATCTATTCAGTGTGTGAAGCTGGACCAGTGAAGTGATGTTAGGGACATGCCAATGTGTGGCAGCTCAGAATCTTGACTGCCAGTTCTACTCTGTAACATTATAACAACTAAAATAGCAGTCATTGATTATTCTGCCTAATGCAAAGATTAAGCAAACAAGCAAGAAGAAATTCTCACCCAGATGAGGATGATTTGGATCTTTTAGTGGCTGTAACAGTAGGTCTAGAGCTAGTGAACCACAGCACAACACTTATTATCCAGTGTACCAAGGAAAAAAGAGACCTGAGGTTATTGGAGAAGAATCTCAGCAGTTTTGTGTGTATAACTGCTTGGAAAAAACAAATAGGATATTATGACAATGTAAAGAAGTTGGAGAATTGAAATCACATGGTTATAGTCACATTTTGTATAAAACTGGTGTGGTACAGAACCACTTGCAGGAGAAATTTTATTTTTGCCTTAACGCGGACAGCTGTAGGTTTAAGAACGCTTATCAGGGTGGAAGGCTAAAGGGGTTAAGGAAATAAGGCATGACAGAGGTGACCTATGGGAACTTTCATTATTATATGGAGCCTTGATGAGTGAAATGAGAGGAATTGCTCTCCACCATGAAAGGCTGAAATGTCGAGGGAGCAACTGCAAATTAATCTATTAAGAATAAGTAGGAGGCTGAACAGTGTGACTCAAAAGGATGGAAATATATGGAATAAACTGCAGTGTAAATTCAAAATGATTTCTAGACCCAGTTTTAAAGACATCCATCTACGGTTTTTACAATGAAACAGGGATTTCTGTATGTGTGTATATAAAAGGCAAAGTTTAAGCAGATTAAATTGGTCTCTTTCTTTTCAGGTACTCCCAATATTTGTAATGACCAGGCCTGAATGACAAGTTATGTTCTGATTTGTGTGGCTTTAACCAGAACAATGTGTCAGGAATTTTTCTGGTTTTTTTTTTTTTTTAATAAGACATACAAAAAAAAATGCCTCACAGGCATTTTCTGTGTGCAGGTTTTCCTGTTTTGCTGTGACATTTTAAACTGAATTTAGTGTTTGTAAAAGGTACTATGCGATGACATTGTGTAACTGAAAGCCTCTTTTTATTGACAGGTCATGAAAACTCAAGGCTGGAGAAATTTCTCTGTGTCGGACTGCAGAGTTACACCCCCCCACAGCCTGAAGGAATGAACTTCCAGGAGGAAAAATGGTCCATATCAGCAAGTCCAATTTGATGTTAAATGTTGCTGCATGACTGTTTTTAAAGAGCTCGTATACCAAGGATGTGGAGAGAGGCATGAAAAGTTACCCAACTGCCAGGACCACACATGTTATTTTCTCTGTTCCTCAGCTGTGGTTACAGCTTTCTGAAGTGTCAGTGCTTTGTCCACTAGTGGCTGGAGAGAGGCTTGACCCAGGTTACCAAGTGAATTTTGGTGGAGCTGATCCAGCAGCATGTCCCCAGCTCCCCTTGTGGTCCTTGGGAGGTGAGGTTCTGTTTGCTCAGTGCCAATCTTTAGGCCTCAATGTTAATCCTTTCACAAAGCTCATGTAGTTTCAGACTTCTACCTTTCCCAGCTTATTATAGCCCAGGAAGATGAGATGTGACTATGCTGAGATACAACCCCCAGTGATGGCACTTTATAATTCTGTATAACTGGAGGATTGCTATTGTAGGCAGAGAAAAAGGCAATAAAGCAGCATTGATATCCTGCCTGCCCTCTTACAGGAGTTATTGAATCAAACCTACCAGAACTGCCAGACAAACAATTTGCAGCTGCAGTCTGAAGCCTGACAATGACACAGAATCAAAAAGAAATAGTTGGAGTGCATGGGCTTGTGAACTCCTCTGCGACCCACCACAGCAGGCTCCCTAGGATTGTTCTCCTCTTTCTGGTCCTTTGCCTGTACAATTCCTTCTCTTTCCCTCCCTTTTCCTCTCTCCCGTTTTCTCTCCTACATCTTGCCATTTTCAGCTTTTCACACCTTTTCCCCTTCCTTTTCTTTGTCTCTCTCATTGCCTCACTATTTCTTTCTGTTGCCTCCAATCTTGCTTGTTTTTACTTTGCAAGTTCAAGTGCTCTCCTGTGTTTGTCATGTCTCCATTTCCCCAGTTCTTTCTTGGTTTTGATTATATTAGTTTCCACCTTCCCCAGTTTCCCATAGTCTTTCATATCCTCCCTTCCTTGCTATACCTTTTCTTCTGTTTTATTTCTCTTTTCATTTTATTGTTGAAACCCATTGTTTCTTATTTTCCTGCCAGTTCTACTACCTTTCTTGAGCCATATTTAGCCAGAAGCTGAGCTCTATGCCGCTCTTACCCCTCAAATTGTGAGGATTTAAACATTTCCTGTGCACTAGGATTTCCAAAGTGCCAATCCAGCTCAGCTAAGGGGAACTGATGTGGTTTGGCTCTAATGTCTATGAAGAGAGATATTGCAAAAGCCAGCATAACAGTAGCACTGACCAATGCTCTTGGGCTCCTCATCCTACTCTTGGAGTTGGATTCTTATCAAAGCTTATCAAATTAATGGGTTCTGGATCAGACCTGCAAGTAACAGCACCCTATCAGATTTCTGTCCTTTATTTCCATAGAAATCCCAGTGCTCTTGGTTTCCTCCTGTGTTTGCTTTGGCTCAGGACATTATGTCTGGTTTGGGTTTTTTAATGAAAATAATGATTTAAAGTACATATAATATATGTAGCTGTCAATGAAAAGGGACCATACTACAAAATATATTCAAACTCATATATATATATATATATATATATATATATATATATATATGTATAAAATTTCTAGGTTTTGGACAACCATAGCAGTTATCCAATATTTTGAGAAATCTTTTGTCATCCTCTTTCTTCTCTCCCAACCAGTATCTAAGCATTAGCCTTCTAAACTTTAGATGTTCAGTCATCTAAATGGGTAGCAGGAGTGTTGATAGTACACAAATCCTACTTTTTTTTTTTCACTCATCCTAAGTTACAAACTCAGCTTTTGGTGGTATTTTCAGTTACTTTTTTTAATATTTTATATATTTTTATTTTTATATTTTAATATCCTTTTTGTTTTTTATATTCCTTCATTTATTTATTTTCTCTATTCCTTTTGTCCAACAACTTCAACGTGGAAACATTTTGATTTTTTGTTCTTCCTGACAACATTTGGGGAGAGCTTATAGCATCCTTCCAGTGCTCAAACAGGTGTTTACAAGAAAGGTGGGAAGGGATTTTTCCACTCCCAGTGGCAGGGAGTGATAGGACCAGGGGGAATGGCTTCAAACTGGAGGAGAGTAGGTCTAGGTTAGATATCAGGAAGAAATTCTTTGCTATGGAAGCAGTGGAGCGCTGGAACAATTTGCCCAGAGAAGTTCTGGATGTCCCATCCCTGGAGGTGCCCAGGGTTGCACAGGACTCTGATCAAGCTGGTTTAGTGACCTTTAAGGTCCATTCCACCTCAAGTTGTGATGCACTGAGTATTACCCCACTTCCTTTCAAAAGGTGGTGGATCTTGCTGGTTATTTCTATGTTCTATGAGAGCCCCACCATAGGTGACCTCTTGAGGGGGGGCTGCTGCCAATGCCAATTTCCCTCCTCTTCCCTGGAAGGTTCTGGAGATGTCTGACAAAGGAATTGGGGTGCTCACCATCCCATAGGTGACCATGAGCAGGCCCAGGAACCAAGCCAAGCCCCAATGTTGTTGACATGACACCACCTTTCCTTCTGTAAAATTATGTCTGATAGGAGCATGAGAGAAACCCCTCCTTCCTCTTCTCTTTTGTCTGCCTCCTTCTGTCTTTCCAGCTATTGCTCCTGTGAAGTTCAGTGCTGGTGACAATTGGAGAAAAACAGTTCCTGGCTAATCCAACCCTTTCTGCTCTGATTGGATTTTTCTCCTTGTGTCTGCTTCTTTATTTGATTTAAAACCTTCAACTCCTTGAAGGTTTTCCATTAAGATTTGGAGCACAGTTTGGAGTGGGGGGAGCAGTCAGAGCATTACCTAAAAAGTGCCAGTTTATTTTTAGCTAATGGAAGAGGGGGCCTGATTGGATTAGGCCAGTGATGCGAGTACCTGGTGCAGGCTGCTATCAACACATCAACAGTGGAAGGGTTAAGTACACTTCCTTTCACTTTCACTCAGCCCTTTTGCCCTCTCCTGCTTTGCCTTTCCTCACCCAGTAAGTGACACTTGCAGCAGCAGCAGTGCCAACTCTTGGCCATGCTCTAGCCCTGGTCAATGCAGGAGTAAATCCTGCAGTCCCTCCTGCTGCTCTGCATTCGCCACCTGACAGCAGTGGATGCTCAGGAAGACCAAGGGGTAAACTTTTAAAGCTTCAGCCTGGGTTTTAGCCATGTGATGGCTATTAAAGCAATTGGGAGCCAGGTGGCTAAAATCCAGTGCAATTCTTTGTAATGGTACCCCTGAGAGTGCCCATCTTCTTTTAGCACTGCTATTGATTAGGCAATTCTTGACTTTGAGAAACAAAATTGGTGCGTGCATCCAGGTTCTTTTCCTCAATTTGGCCTGGTTTGAAATTAATCGTTCACCCTTGGCCATTATTGTAAGCAGCTTTAAGCTTTGGTAAATTTCAGTGTGATTTAAGTTTTCTATCCCCTTTTCTGTGGAGGGCTGTTGTTTACTCATCTTTGCCAGGACATCTCCAGAGTGCTTGGTCTTTACCCTCATCTCCCACATTGATCCTGTTATCTTGCCCAGTGTGACTGTCCAAGCTCAGTAAAATGCAGGGGGCTTTATTTAATGGCTGCACACAGCGCACAGCAGGCAGGATTGAGGCCGAGGGCTGCCTGGTTTTCAGGAGGTGCAGCACATTTTATGAGGTGTAGACCATGTTATGTTCTAGCTTGTGGTCCAGCCCCTGCCTCTGAATGGGTGTGGAGCTCTTAGAGGGAGCACATATACCTTGAGCAAGTTGCTCCTAAATTCAGAAACAATGAATATTTGATGATTTCTAGGGGCTGAAGGGCCACACAAAGGTACATGAATGTACACTTATGTTTGTGCGAAGGTGAAAATAATTGTGCAAAAAAAAAAAAAAATAAGGGAGGCAGTTCCCCAACCCTCTTATGTTTTGCATTTCCCTTCCATTATACTCCCCGTTCCTCCTATTTTTCTAAGGTGTAGGAAGATTCTTCATCATGTTGTGAAATTATATGTGGAGAGACAGGACAGGTTCTGCATGAGGATGTGCCCTTTGTTTTGGGAGTTTAATGCATTACAGTAATTTATGTGGCTTTTCCCATCTGTTACTTTTGGATGTTCTAGAGCATTCTTGTGAACTAAGTATTGCCACAAGTGACTGGCATTGGATAGCTTTTTCCTGCAATAAAACCCAAAGTGAAAGCTGGGCTGGACCTGGATGGGAAAAGCTCTCAAGCCAGTCCAGTGCTTCAGCAGCCAGGTAGATGGTGTGAAGGCTCTAGAGCCTGCTGCTGCATCACTTTTCTCAGTGCTTCCCTTGTAGCCCCCTTACTACTCTCAGAAACCAGGCCAGAGAAGGTGGTATTTAACATTTCTGTGTTGCCAGAAGGCCTTTGTTGGGATGCTTGGGTGTTGGGGTGAGATGTAATAAATGGAATTAAAGATGGAAAGGAAATTCAGAAACACTAGCGTCAGAAAAACAACTGTTTCTTATTCCTGTTTCCATTCAAACTGGGGAAAAGCAGCTCCTCAGGTGTCACAGTAAACTTAGGAAGTCCATCACCCCCTTGCCAGAGAATGTTGATTTAGGAGCCCCAGGAGCAGTTTTATAAGACATCCCCATCTGTGTTGAGCTGGGAGGTTGTCAAAGCCCAAAACATTCTGCTTGAACAAGCTGTTGTATTCCAATGAGAAATTGTTCCATCTGAAAATTCACAGTCAGTTCTACTGAAAATTCAGCTCATCATGAGCTTAGTTTGAAACATGGTGCCAAGATAACATGGACAGCATTGCTGTAGGACTGAGGAGCTCCAAGAAAAGGAAAAGTGTGCACCACCTTTCCTAGTCCAGTCAAGTTCAATGGAAGTTTTTCTGAAAGGATACTTTTAGAAATCCTAGTAGAACGAAAAATTCCAAGATCTGTTAAAAAAAATAAATATATATATACATATATATAGATATAACGAAATGATACACAGAGCACAAATAGTGCAGAAACATGAATATTGAAAGCTCCAAGGCAGATTGCTGAAGCCTGTGTAAAAATACGTGCACCTTTGGTAGTGGAGGCCTTGCCAAACTAATTAATGAAGCATATGCAAATGTTCTACTTTGCAAACATACTTTGTGTTTCATTAGATTCTCAGAAATCAGCATAGGGAATCTGAGGGAAAAGGTATTTGATCTTTAAATTTTTGTTGTTGCAGGAAAACACATCCCTATGTTGTTTTACATTCACAGCTGATGTTATGTCACAAAGTCTGATATTTGTAAAGAGCTTTATATTTGCATTAAAACCTCCTCTGTTTTATTTGAGGCTTCTCAGCCACACATCTGAAACTGGTGGTTTTCCACAAATATTTTGAGTGGAAGTAGCTTCTGTGCATAGAACAAAGCCAGTTATTCCCCATGTAGGTAGCTCTTAGCACAACGGAGGTACTGGAGACATAAAAATGCTGAAGGGCAGAAGGGGACCTCCTTCTCCCGGAGTTCACTGAGTGGGCTCGTGATCTGTGACTCTCACGCTCTTCTGCCAAGTTATTTCTGGTTTACAGACCAAGACAGAGGGCCAAAGGGGTTGGGAGAACAGAGCTGTGCTTTGATGGGGAGAGAGGAGAATGTGCTGCCTTCAAATGGCTTCTGCTTCTTTTGTGTTGTGCTGTCCTTTTGAGCCAAATCACCAGTGGATTTTCCAGACTGGGGAAAGCAGCAGGGATCAGTAGTGAAAGGAAGGAATCAATACCAAATTTGGTTCTACCCACGGTGTAATCCTGTTTATTTGCAAAGAGCAAACATGGTTCCGTTGCCTTTCCTGAGCATAGGAAAGATTCTGTGGTTAATGTATTCGCTATTAGAACTTAACTATACCTGAGCCAACATTCTTGTCTACACCTGTCTGTAATTTTTGGGTTTGTGTTTTCCCCCACCCTAAGCGTGTCTGAAATCCTCTGTCCTGCCTGCTTCAGCCTTGCAATGCCAGTTTGGAGGTAGCCTTTGGTTCAATTGCTGCTTAACATGTCTTGTGATCTCTGTTTTGGTTAATAGCTCCAGTTGCTTCATTTCTTAAAGGACCTTACTTTTTCCTGTATCTTAAATAATGGGCTGTAAATGTGTCCAAAGATCTTAGCATGGCTTCATTAACTCCTTCACAGGAAAACGTTTAAGTATGTTAAAGTATTAATTACAATATAAAAGTGAGAAACAGTTGTGTCCTGATATCCTTTAGCTAAGATAAAACATTGCTGCTCCCCCTGACCTCGGCAGAGCAGCACCATTTTATGTCAAGAGAAGCTGTTGTCTATTAGCAGTCAGCAGTGTTGGCTCTTGACCACTGTTTTTCTTTCCCTTGCTCCCTATTGAAGCAGTTTGGGTCCACACATTCAAACACAGGCTGAAGAGAATTTATTTATTTATGTTTTTAGTTGTCTATATGGAAAATCTTGCAAGTAGGCATCACCTGCCTAAAGAACTGAAGTGACTTTATGTGACCAAAGGCTGCTCTTCTCTGTGCCAGTTTTTTTCTCCCTAGGCAGCAAAGTTCCTCAGTGACCCTTTTGGCATCATTTCACGGCATCAAAGAACGAGTGAGTCACAACCACTCTGCTCAAACTGGTTCCCTCCAATCTCAATGCATCTCTCAGTAACGCAGGCTGGGGATGTTTCTTGGTATTTCAGTCAGCAGTTCTCCCCAGAAACCACAAACTATAGGTCCCAGATTGATCCATAAAACTGAAGAGTTTTTCCAGAAATGCTGGGGGAAAACACCTGGGACTTCTCACCCCCTAAGATGAGGAGCAAATGTACCAAGCTGCATCAAACACTCGTGGCTTGGTTTTGCCAGGGGATGGTTCCGGTGGTTTTGTCCCTTCCAGCATTCCAGGGTTCCTCAAACCCTGGGAAGAGGAATGACAAAGCAGGGTGACAAGGCTGTGATAATACCAGACTAGTCCTGAGGCATCCAGCCCGAGTGATGGGAGGCAGTGCCTGTGGAAGGAGTGTGTTTAACAGAGGGGTGGTATCTCACAGCTTTTGTGCCATCCTGTGTGTACATTTCCTTTCAGAGGGCCCAGGAGCTTCAGCTCAGTGTAGCAGGGTGCTCTGGGAGGCATCCATGAAAATGTCATCCCTGAAGCATGAGGGATGTGTTTGAGTGACACATTGCAGTTCTCAGTGGGGGAGTTTTAGTTTGTTTTCCTGTGGAATAGAATATCCAAGTACAGAATTAAATCAGCATTTGGAAAACATTCTGTCCCTCTCTACGCTGATTTTCCAGAGCTGTTTTCACTGCATGCCTAGAAGGTCCCATTCAATTAGGAAATGTAGAAGTGCATGTACATGGTTTAAAGCAGTGCATGGGAGGCTGTTCTATTTTTCAGGTTCTTAAAAAATGTGACCACAGAGGATATCAACACAGATTTGTGGGAACATCTTAGAAAAGGTTGAATATAAAGTTTTGTTTGCAAATACATATGCCATCAAAACTTGATTTAGCAATGCTGTTTACCATTTGATCAGATAAAAGAATATTAGCTCTTAAAAATGAGACACAAACTGAATTCCCTCTTCAATGCAGTATATAACAATTCCATATTTCTCTGGGCTCATATAGCTCTTTTTTGTCATCCAAACAGACCCATGCAGAAGTAGCTTTTGAGCCCCTTCCCATGACAGTAGTTTAAAACAGCAGAGGTCCACGTGTAAAGGAGGTTTGAAATGCCTTGTGGCGATTTTTGCTTTTGTGGTTTCAACAGCCCTGCCTGCAGCTCTTCCCCTGCTCTGCTGCTGGAATTACTGACCAGCAGCCAGGCAGGGACCTCTGCTGCTGTGCCCTGATGTGGGAGGCAGAGCCACAGGCTGCCCTGCAAGGGCTGGTGGCGAGTAGCTGGGACAGCAGTACCTTGAACCTGCACAGCCACATGCCCAGGGGACTGTCATCATCAGGACTGCAGCTTTGCAGTGAAATAAGAATAAACCTCTCATTTCTTATTGTCTGGTGCATCGCAATGGAATAACACCAAGCTTGATCCAAAGTTCACTCCACTGCTGTTTTTCTTTTGGCTGCCCTGGGCTCTGAAAGAAAACAAATAAACAGCCTGTGAGCAAAATTGTAGAGAATGATCAACGTGCAACTGTCCTGCTGTGTTTGCCTCATGCCGTCAGTCATTATGAAAGCTGCATAATTCTGGAGCAGGACAGCAATTTCCACACAGCAAATTGCAGATCGTGTTTGCCAACCCACAAAAACCATCACAATATTTGCTTTGAAACTTCACAGTGCTATCAAGGGCAAATTCACTTTATCTGTACAAACGGACCCCTCGAGAAAACTTAGATTGCACATGCGAGGAAGAGCAGGCAGAGCTTGGCTCTGGGCACAAGAGAAGTAAATCTGGCTTCCTTCTGTGGTGGAAATGGGAACAAGTAAGCACAAAGCTGGGGAGATACATAACTGCCAAGTTCCAGGGAGAAAATGTCAATGCAACTGAGATAATGGTTCTCTGCCTCCCCAAATTTGTACCTTGTTCGCCTTCCTACCCAGGTCCTTTTGTAAAAGCAGGAAAATCTGCTTTTCTGCAGGTTTCTTGTGAAGCACAGCATCTTCTAGTGCCCCTCTGTGCTTCTGCAAATCAAATTTATCAATTTATCCATGGTGTGAGTGAACTTACCACTGCCAGAAAGAGCCCAACTTTTTCAAGTTAGAACCACCAAAAAACTAGTTTGGGTGCTGTATTATTTTATTTGGGTTATCAAAGGAATTTAAAACTTTATGTTATTATTCAGCATTTCAGACATCACTGAGTTTAGTCTCAGTTTTAGGTGTAAAGGGTTTTTTTTTGCATTCCACCACCTATCTTGACGGATTCTGTGCGTGCCAGAGGCAGTGGTCTTAACCCTGGATCAAAACCTAATCTCTCCTGCTTTTGTAAAACCTTTCCCTCTAATTCTCTCTCTAGCAAATTATATTCTGTTCTTTGCCCTTGAATAATTTTAAAATGTATAGAATAAAGTGTGAGTGTGGGGGTTCTGTTCCATTGAGTGCTACCTGGTAATCAAAATACTGCATTCATATCTTGCTGCAATGATCTCATTCCTACTGGGACAGCACTCCTGCGAGCGCAGGCCCGTGTTGTGTTCATCCTGTTACAACCAGATAAACTCATAATGTAGACAGATAAGAGCTATACTCATTAATCTATTAATTGCCTATTGTCAGTTGTCAATATGTTTCGCTTGATGGGAAGCAGGAAGATTAGCTCGTATTGTGAGGATGTCGTTCTGTGCTCTGTATTACTATTATTTTATTTTGATGTGTGGCACGCTAGGAAATTACATTCAAGCTTGTGGTTTCTCACCCAAATAGAGTAGAACTTGCTGGTCTTTGGGTTCCTGGAACCAGAAAAGTGCCATGGCCCAAAAAAAGAGCTTTTCTTCAATCAGGGGACCCTGAAAGAGCTGTGACTGTGTTGAGCAACACGTTTTTTTTTTATGATGGGCATTCAGGACACTCTAAAAATCAACACAGCCTGAGATACCCTGATTTCCTGGGGAAGCTGAAACTCTGTGGGGACTTCATTGTTCGCTGGAAATTTGAGACTGATTTTGTCTGTGACTGGAGCTGCTGGAGCAAGATTTTATTATAATTGTGTGACCTTTAATACACCATGAAGAGGTTTCAACTTCTCTATTTTTCTAGCCTATAACAAATCAAATGTTTTACTATAATGTACAGTCGCCAAGTTTACACCTTAAGAAGGGTGATTTTCAAGGGCTTATCTCTACAAAGAACAGTGGAGCAGAGACAGTTTAGGAAAAAAAAAAAAAAAAAAAAAAGAAGGGAGAGGAACATCATAGAAGCACTTTATAGACCCATTTGAATCACAGCTTTAAGTCATTTATATCACGGCCAAAAAGCCCATCCATGTGTGCATTTAATAATGATGGCCAATTCTGAACGAAGACTGGGAATTTTCCTCTCCGTGGCACGAAGCAAAAAAAAACCCCTCACTGTTTCTGAGTTGGTAACTTGACCTGTTTGAATTATTTTATTACTTGTGAGACTGTCAGCCAGGTGGCCAGTGTTTAAACTCCGAGGACAGATCTGGGAATTGGTTTTTGTGGAGATACCATGGTGAGGAGCAGCTGATGATTGGGCAGCTCTGTCTGACAAATATCAGCTCATCTGTGGGGCAGGGAATTTTGTGCCATCCATGCACAGGTTTTAAGGACACAGGCAGATTTTCTGTATTATCCAGGACATCTATTAGGTAGTATATGCCTTAAGAACACACCTTTCTTAATTTTTACCAAGACAGAGTGAAGTATTTTACTACCTCGAGGCAGCCAAGGTGTGTTCCCTCTGGCTGCAGTCACCCCAACAATGGATACAGGAGTCCATTGGAATAGGAATTCCATGGGAATTTGCAGGATCCAGAACTCTCTGTTATGATTATCAAAGTTGGTCACATAGACCAGCATATCAACAGATGCATTTTCTCATGATGTGTGTATGGCACCAGGGTTTTATTGCAGATTTCCAAGGGGATAAAAAGCATGGCTGAAATGCATGTGGGTCTTTTAACACCCAAAGAAATTTTGTTTTCTCTAGCTATTTTACTCTTCTGGGCTTCTTTCATTCTGTGAAACATTAAGGAGGAAAAATATATTTAAATTAAATAAAATTACATGAAGGAAGAATGGAAGGAAAAAAAAATCTTCCTTTTCACTGAAAATGTGCCAGACCCCTTTAAACTGAGGAAATTACTTTTCTCAAATATCATTAATATTTTAACTTATTTTTTGGAAAGCCAGAGGCATTACAATTTTACTCTTTGTCTCCTCTAACTTCCTCCAGAAGAGAAGGCATTTTGGAACCTGACACAAGAGCAGAAGTTAAAGTAGGAAAACTAGAAAAAGAATGAAGAGGAAAATCTCTGGCTAGCATTCAGATATCTGTATTCACTGGACACCAGTCAGATATTTGTATTCAGAACCTCAAAGGTAGCAAATGATAGAAAGGTGTGAATGGAAGTTTAATGCTTTGAAAACTTATTTAAGAGTAAATGTGATCCATTTAAATGCCTCCAAAATAGAAAAATTCAAAAATACGGAATTTTTTTACATCTTTCCATTTCAACAAACTATTTTACTTTTACATGAATATGGCTGAACCCAGGGTACACCACAGATAAAATGCATGTCATATCCTTTCCCTAAGTATTTCTTCACTGATGGGGACTGAACTGCAGAGATGAAATGCCTCACTTCTGGTCCCACAGCAAACACATGGCAGAGTCTTGAAAAGGAGCCAGCTGTCCCAAGTTTGAGATGAACCCCTAAGCCAAAATCTCTCTTCCTTATCATCCTTTGTTTCTCTTTCTTTCCAGTACCTCCTCCAAGCATTTATTCTGTTTTGTTCATGGAGATCAGTGGTCTCAGCTTGTTTCAAGCACCCTAGAATTTGACCCTTTATGTTTTTTTTCCTTTGTACATTTCCTATATATTGAGCTGCTAGCTTTGCATTTCTCCTTGCTCCCAGATCCCTCCCTACTGTGCAGAAGGTGACAGCTTCGGGACCACAACGTTTTGTCATTTTTGACCTGCAGGATGGTGCACACCCCTTTTTAGCCCATGTCCCATTGTAAGCCATCCCCTTTTGATCCAGTTTCCATCCCCTTTTATTGACCAGCTCCCCTATTTCCACTAAATGTTTCAACCCTGCTGCCTGCTCCCTTTGTGCTTTGTTTAATTCACAATATTTCTGCAGCAGCACTGAGCCTGCCATCCGTTTGTTTAGGGGGCAGAAGACAAAGCCAGGCTGGTGCTGGTGCTGATGAATAGGTCACTGGTGACAGCAACCCGTGCTGCAGAAGTCAGCCCCCACTGACACTGCTTTCAGTCCACTTGAATGGAAGCTCCTGGGAGCCTTTCTTTCAAGAGCCCGGGGGTGAGGGAGGCAGGAAAAGGCAAAGAAAGGGAACAGAATAATTAGAGCAATAATGCTCCAGCTTTCTCAGCTGTGTGTGGATTGGCTAATCAAAATGAGCAGTACCTTGGGCACCTGCAGACGTGGCAGGTGAGGAGGCTGCTCCCTTTTCCCACTGTGGCCTCTGCAGTGGGGCACAGTGACTTGCTCTGTCTTGGGGTTTTCTCTCTGGTTTTAGGTTAGGTGCTGTCACCTCTAGAAACAAGGCCATCATAAGGCCTTACCCTTTATTGAGTGAGGTGTAGCAATGATCAGGAAGGGAACTGATGCTGGTCTGGGCCATCCAAGGAAGATAAAATCCAGCGCTACAGCTCTGGCTTATCCCAGATGAGCTGAAACTACCTCTGTGGTGACTCTCTGCAAAGCCAGGATAAGAGAGAGAGGTGCTGGGCATGCACATAGCAAGCCCCATCTTCCAGGGCTTCTAGAACACACATCGCTCATATTGAGATAGATTCTAATTCTAAAACTTGGGGTTTTTTTCCTATTCAAATGAAGTCCATTTTATTTAGGCACAACTGGAAGCAGCAGCCATCTTTGTCAGAGGATTCTGAGGCTCAAACTGTAGGGCAAAACCATTTGAGTTACAGGTACAGGAAATGATGGGTGCAAGTAAGAACGTTGGTTGAATGGGCAAGACTGGTGAACCAGCTCTTTATTAATCAGAAAGCCAGTTTCTTAAAATGTAATAGGCAAGTAGTTTGAACAGGCTTGCAAGAGACATCCAGAAATTCCAACAGAAATGCAAAAGAAGAGGTAGATGCTGAAACATTTAAAATCCAACCTTTAAATGTAAAGCAATAGATTTTCTTCAAGACTTTCAGACATTTAAATCTTTATTCACAGATTAAATAGCATAAATACTTGGGGGAGATGGGCTTTTCCAATTCAAATAGGAAATGCATTTTATAAAAAAAAAAAAAAAAAATTCCAGGATGTAATTTTAACATAGACAAAGAGGGTGAGAAACACCAGTGCAAGAGTAAAGGGGCCAACATAAATTTGTTTCTGTTTCTGAATTACATGTAACTAAAAGTGGTCAAAAGTGGTAGAAAATACCACTGAATAATTTTTGTGATTTTTTTTTTCTGAATATCTCTGGTCAGAAGAAAACCTAGTCACACAGAACATACAAGTGTATGTGCATATTTCTTTTATACTCTGCTCCAAGTTTTGCATAGGCTGTTTACTTTAGAGAGCTCATTTTCAAATAACTTTTTTCACATTCTGCAAAACTTTTGAGGCCTCATAGTAAATTTCACGTAGCTGACCTGTACGGCAAGAAGCTTGTTATTTAGTTTGTATTTATGAAGAATACTGTCTGCTTGTTTTATTCAGTAGAAGTCTATTTCTGTTAGCAAAAAATTCAAAGACTGTGATGACAGGGATGTCAATAATCAGAAGAGGGAAGGCACTAGGTTTTGGAATATAGCATAACTTCCAAAAAAAAATCGGGTGGTTTTGAGAAATGATTAATGTTTTGACGCTATGCCAGCTGTAAACAGAGTTTAAAAGTGATCATTGCTAGGATGGGTTGGTTTCTCTTTGAGCCTCCTTTTCTCCAGGCTAAACATTCCCAGCTTGCTCAGCTGCTCCTCACAGCCCTTGTGCTTCAGACCCTTCCCCACCTTCATTGCTCTTTTGGACTCTCTCCAGCCCCTCAATGTCTTTCTTGTAGTGAGGGGCCCAGACGGAACACATGGAGCTTTATTTAGAAAATGCTTTAGGGAATCTAACCTGGGTCTAAATTTCTCTCTGGGATCTGTTATAGCTTTCCCAACTCCTGTGGTTTTTCCAAGCTAGTGGGATTTTTAGGGAGTGAATAATTTTTGAGAAATTATTCTACTCAAATGGTTTCAAGCTCTTGAAAGTATCAGACACATGTTTGTATAGTTTGGTACAAAATCTTCTGATTTTAGTTTCAAAAACAGATTAAAAATGTGTAAAATTGTGGTCAAGTGGGAGTGAAATGTTCCAAAGTTGCTGAAACAATATACTTAATTAAAATTATCAAATTGAGTAGCCTTCTAATTTTTAGTTATGAACATTTTAAAGATTTTAAAGTGGTTTAAATGGAGATTTGGGAATGGAAAAATATAGAACCTCAAAAAAATCCAGAGAGAGAAAAAACTGTTTCTGTTTGATTTCTCATTATTTATACCCCTATTTTTATTTTAGAATATTACCATTCTAAATTGTGGTATTTTACACTTCACATTGCAGCTAAGGCAAACACAACCTTATAAATAAGGATAAGAATGCAGAACCTCTTGTAGAGCTAGGACCCAATGATTTCATAGGAATAACTGAAAAGGAAACAAATGCTTTTATATATTTTCCAACATTTTATAGTCTTCTGGTTTTATCAGACTGAGTGGGAGTTGTATGACCTATGTGAAACCATTCAGTTTCACATAGGAAATATTTTTTCTTATGTCAGAATCCTTAAAATTCCTGTTTGAAAAGGAGGAAATCTGGACTGCTCTCAGGAACTGGCAACTAACCCAGAATTTTCACAAAATTATCAGTATTGAACAGTTGAAGAAAAAGTTTATTTACATGTGAAATATGAAGGCAACTTGAAAGTCTGCCTCTAAGAGCCCTTTTTGCTGCTGGCACATCACCTACACAGTGAAAATTACTATTCTGCTATCGGCAGGGATTAACACTCACTCCTTCCACTTTGAAATATGCTTTTTGAAGTGTCCTACCAAATTAGGATGCCTTGCAAGAAAACTTGGGAAAATATTCTATTGCAGATGATGATTTTGAATTTCAGGCACTTTATCTTGCAATCCTTGATTCTGATTTCATAGTGTAATGATTATTATGTTTTTCACCTCTCGTGGCAGCTCATTGTGCTGGCAATCACATTCCAGCAGTGTGAGTTTGTAGGAGTATGTGCATAGCAAAGTTTGGAGCTCCAGGACCTTGATGAGGCTCCACTGTTCACAAATATCACAAATAAATAATTTCCTAAAATTTCTGGTCTTTTTAGCTGGTGCTCTTTTGACACTTAGTGCTTTCAAACCAGATTGATTGCCTCTCCAGAAAGGGTTCCCATGGCAGTGTAGGGATGATGGGTGCTTCACCCTTTTCCAGGGCATTCCTTTCTCTTTCAGGTTCTGATTGGGGTGGAACATAACATTTTGTAGAGGTTAGACTCAGCTGGTTTATCAGTGGGCTCAACACAGCACTAAGAAAGCAGGCACCAGCTTTGTCTGCACATTGTAATGTCCAGAGACAGCTCAGCAGAGAAGCTTGGCTGGATCTTTTTCGAAGGACAATATTACCCCATTGCTTTCATGCAACTTACCCATCCTGCCCTCTTAATTTATATTCACAGAAGCCCCTTTTTTCATGTTACAGTGGTGGAAGAACCCTAAGACAGCAGTTACCTACCCAGTAAAACAGCTGCAGCATTGCATCTGCTTTTAGAAGTAACCCATCAGGCAGGAGTGAGGAGAACCAGTACCCCCGGTCCTGCACCACTGGGCACAGGCCTCCCTTAAATGTTCTGTACATCAGCAGGGGTGGCTAAAAGCAAGAAAATTCTGTAAGGAAGCTGTTAACAGCGTGATGGGCAAAGCAGTGTGTTCTAGAGGAACCTGCTGACCTAAAGGAGCAAAGATGAGGTTCTGCTGAAATTTAAAAGCAATGAACTACGGTGAGATTCCTCTGGAAAACTACATCTGTGCTTAACTGAGGGTATGGGGATGCACAGCTCCACAGCAGTAAAATTACCCAGGTGCTGTGAGCATTCAGCAAACACACTTTATTACCCCAAATCTACATTTACAGGTATGCAGTAAACTTGAGCATTAAACCAACACCATCAAGTTGTTTTACAGAGCTCCAGAAGTGAGATAACCCTAGGAGTTCCTCTGCCCATCTGCACGGCTCTGAGCTTCTTCCACTGGAGCTAATTTAGAAATGTTGGCAATATTGGTCCTATTAAACAGAGTTTCACGGGCTTTCAGATGACTGGAGCATTCTTTGTGGCTGAAAATAAAATTTGCAGAAGTTAATTTTCTTAAATGCACGCCCAGGGTGAGTTGGTGTCTCATAGCAGAAAGGTACAATGCAGTAAGAGAAATAATTGCTTCTGCTGCCCCCCTGATTTTTCACTAAGAGAAGCACAGCTGTGCTGAATATGAGAGGCAGCGTTGCTACCAAGAACTGGACAAGTAGGGAGCTGCCACTTATGCACAATTTTTGCTGAAGCATAATAAAAGTACTCTGCCAGCTTCTGGTACGTATCACAGCACTGTTTTGTTAAAACAAGAAGTTTTTATTTTCATTTATCACAGTAGCTCAGGTGTGTTTTGGTCTTCCTCTGTCCTTGTCATCCTCTCAATTTGCTGACTCCATTTAATTTCATCACAAAATTTGAAGAGGTTAGTACTTTTGTGTCACTCTCGAGTACTTCTGAAGGCTGCAGGAGTTTACTTTCTGCATTTTCAGTTCATTGAGCTGCAGATAGATGTTCTTTCTCATCTAAAACTCATCATTTCCTTACCACTGGAGAAAAAAAAGGTACATTTAGGAAATTAGTGTGTGGCTTTTTCAATTTGTTCCACATACAACTGCTCATCAACAGTACAGAAGCAAGGAATTGGCGCACAGCTACGAGTGTGTGTTCAAATTAAAAGTGTGCTCTGCACATTTAGTCTGGTGCTGTGCAGAGATTACAGGAGGAAAATGCTTTTATCAGGCAACTAAAAGCACATTAATGCCAGGGAAAGCTGTTGCCACCTCCTACCTTCTTTGTAAGGCAGGAAATGAGGGGAGAAGCCACAGCAGAGTCACTGTGTGCAAGTTGTGCTTGGAGTGACTCCCCTCGGTCCTGAACACTTGGCTGGCATTAATGGCCACAACTCTGGTGTCTCCACTCACCCCCGTCCTGTTTTAGGGGCAGTGAAGTGTAAGCAGTAGTCTCACAAAACACCTATTGGATAGTGTTTGAAGAAAAACTCATTTGTTAATTATAATAACATTGGGAATCATAGAAATATTAAAATTGGAAAAGACCTTTAAGGTCATCAAGTCCAAGAGTTGAAGCACAGGAAGCTGAAGAATGAAGATGCAAAGTAAAAGCCTGACATTTCCCACCCAGACCCTGCAGTGATGATGGCTGGCTGTGGAGAAGCCCTGGTTTGGAGGCAGGGAGGATTGATTTGTAATTACCATGTGATAGGCAGAAATTCAGGGTGATTTCTGTGCTTTTGTAGCAGGTGAACAAATAAAATGTTTTAACTTCTTTTAGATTTTTTTAGGGAGGTGAGGAGATTATTTTCTCGTTAAATTTTTAGCCTGGGAAAGAGAGAAAAAAAAATTGAACCTAAGGAAATTATTTCACTTCATGTATTTTGAGGGTAAGTTTTCCATTCTGACTTTGTGTTTCACCTCATTCTCTAAAATTCAAAAGGCAATTTTCACTTTTTTTCTATTTTAAAAATACTATGTGCTCTGCTTTCAAATATGACCATGGTTAGCTTTTGTGCCACACAGTGCCAGAGAAATGTACTCATTATAGAATAAGATGCACATTTTTTTTTTTTTATTTTAGGCTACCATATAAGCCATGAACTAAATCTGTGCCTGCCTTTCTTGCACCCCCAAAAGTGTCCCCACTGGGGTTACAGTATGGAGCAGCCCATTGTGGCTCCTTCACTTATGCAAAGAGGTCATGGATGATGGAGTCTGGAATACAAAAGGTGTAGGGCGCTCTGCATCTGCGAGGAGAGGATCAAAACAAATCTCCTTTATCTAATGCAGAACCTATTACTGAATCAAACATGGGGATGTGAAGGGTCCAAGTGTGTTTCAATAATCTGTGTTACAAACAGACTGCAATCTGCACAATTAAGCTCCTTGGAGTTGGCAGGATTTTGTGCAGTTGGCAGTTTTCCCCTTGAGTAAAGGTCAGAAAGAGGGGAGTGAATTAAGCAATGAGTAACTTTTTAAAGGTATTCTGTAATTCCATTGAATGTTAGAAATATTTTCTTCATTGTGCTGGTGTCTTTAGGGAAGAGTGAGTTGTGTGTCCTGATTTAAAAGCCTGCCTGTTCGGAGAGTAGGGGCAGGCTGCACAATAAACCAAGGAGGCAAAGGGAATAGGGAACCTCCCTGTGGGTGGGATCTGAGCTGCCGGCCTGTGTCTGATTGTGGCACACCCTGGGGAGCTCTGCTTGTTTGAATGTCACCTTAAAGTTGCCCTTAACAGTTTCTAGTTTCTCAACAGCTGCCCCTGACTGTTTTCTAGGTTCAGGGAGAAATGCCTGGGACTTTGCTTACTCCATCCTGGGTGGATGTCTTGCTATCCAGACCATGATTTCTCCTTACAAATGTGATTCTCTGTCCTGTAGGGAGGTAGAGCGTGTGCAGTTCCACCCAAATGGGTGGTGTAAGGTTTCTCTCACAGTAGGACAGCCTCTTTTCTTGATTACAATGATGAGAAAGTGTTTTCATTTAAATAGGAAAATGCTTGAATGCTTTTCTTGTCCCTTGCCCTCCTCTTGGCAGGCAAAGGCACGGTTGGGGCGCTGAGTTTATCACAGGCCAAGGGGGGAATTCTCTTAGGAGCCTCTTGTTGAAATGTTGGCAAGACATCACTGAGCAGTCCTAAAGACCTCGGGAAGCCTCAAATGTCTCTGCATTTTCCCACCACCAGTCTTGAATGTAGCTGCCTCTTTGGCTCTGCAAACTTTGGGAGAACATCAAGGTATGTCCTCGCAGGCTCCACAGTGTGCTCATCAGCACAGGGGCAGCCCCGCAGGACGGGGAGGAAAGCTGATTGGAAAGGGAAACCACCACCCACGCACTAATCCTTTTGTTTCCCATAGCTTTTCGGGTTTTTTCTTCACCTTTTCTCCTCCACAAAATAAACTCAAGGGAAAGGCATCATTTGCCAGAATCTTTTCTGGGAGAGTGAGCTGGAGAAGCTGCGCTGCCTTTGCTGCACACAGATTCTCAGATCCTTCAAAAGCCTCTGTCCAGCTGCCTCGCTCTCGCCGCCGCTGTGTGGTGCGGTCTCACTTCCTTCATCTTTTGTGTCTTGCCACTACAGTGTAAAATCAGGGGGAAACAATTTCCTCCACTTACACTTCACCATTTTGGGGCAAATTAATTCTGCTCGCACTTACTCAAAGAGATGCCTGTAGAATCGTGGAGGGAGGCAGCAGAGGAGAGGTGGATTTTTTCTTCTCTGTGTATGGAAATCAAATATGGCCTGACCAAAGCCTCCTTTTCTTTCTGTCCTCTTTGCCCCCTTTTATCTTTTCTGTTTTTATTTAAGTGTTACGTGTTTAGTAAAACCATTTCAAACCACATCTTAGCTTACTATTTGAACCAAAACCGTAATAGAAAAATATTTTCCCTGTGTTGTTAAAATGCAACTCAATTCCTGCTCAGTTACCCACACTGTAAACAACAATGTGCATTTGCTGTTGATATACAGAATATATTTTTTGTTAAATCAGAGAATGGTTTAAGAATTAAACTAGCAACAAGATGAGGAAAAAACCCTCAGAGCTGTAATCAAACATCCATTCCAACAGCTGAAACATGTTATTACATCTTTCAGCTGATTTATCGTACCCAAAGAGATTTCATAATCATTCTCAGTATTAAAACAAGGGGAATAGAGGCACATTTCAATAACAATGATTGTTGTTTGGAGAATGCCAATCATGTCTAGGAGTGTTATTTACATCAGACAATATGTAGATATTGTGCCTCCAAGCCTGTTCCTGTTCGGTTTTGTTCTTTGACTTACACAAATGAATGCTAAGAAATGTTGACAAGGAGGTTCAATAGCTAAATACAATAACCGGGGTCCTGCTGACTTCCTTTGGGGAGGAGAGGAATCTTTACCACGAGTGTAATGCAAGCTGATGTAGAGATAAATGCAGCTATAAATGTCTGAGCTGTCTTTGGTGTGAAAGGTGGGGAGAGATTCAATCCGTGTACCAATTTTAATTTGTACTCACACATTAGCTATAGCTAATTTGAGAACAATTAAAAGGCAGGAATGAGAAAAGCAGATGTGTGTGGAGCAGTGGAATGTATTGCAGAGAAGCTGGCTTCACTATGTGTTATTTTCTAACACGCAGTTTTATTTTTGCTGGAGTCTGTCACAAATCCTAAAATACCATTACAGAGTTAGCAGATGGTTCCCAAGTATTCATACCTGATAAAGCCTCCTGGGTGATCAAGCACTGAAAAATCAATATATTTTTCAACTTTCAATGGCTAGCTATTCAGTTTCATTACATCTTGCTATTCCTCCATGGCTACTGTGATATGGACACTTACTTCACCATTGCATTAAGCTCTAATCTCCGGGCCAGCTGATAGAGGCAGTTAATGAATAGCTGGAGTACCACCTCGGTATGCTTCACAATTCTTCTGATCTCAGTAGGATGTTTCGAGTACTGTGATCTTGTGCTTAGTAACACCCCAGTTCTTCCCCCTTTTTTTTTTTTTCCACACATGCACAGACACCCCTCTCCAGCTGTCACCTTGCCGAGCTTTGAAAGGAAAATGCAGTAAATACACATTTTAGCAGAAATATTTTGCTGTGACATTTGACTCTTCTAAATAAAAAATATCAGCGAGTCACAGTAAGTGGGATCCATGCCCTCTGGGTGACCATAGGAGCCATATTCTTAAATCTATCATTTTCAATAAAGCAGCAACTATAGATAGGTCTTTAAAAAGTCCTGCTTTGGTCTCCAGGTTATCTACATCCCCCACAAAATAGCTATGCTCTCTGGCTGACTGGTAATGCTTTCTTTAATTTTTTCTTTTCCCTTCTCCTAACTTAAACTTGTAGCATGGGAAAGTTAACTGGTAATAAACAACAAAGTGTGAGTCAGCTTTGTAATTATTACAGATACCTGAGTACTGGTCTTTGTCATGCATTTTGGACTTCCTTGGGGTAGATTTCTAACGTGGGGCATCTCTTCATGCTTCAATTTGCATGCAAAAGTAAGTGCGAGTCAAATGCTAGTGAATGCGTAAAGTATGTGCCTGCACATGGCCACCCTCATAAACTGGTATCCTATTTTTTAAAATGCTCCATTTGTATTAAGTATTTCACTGAATTTTACCATTGCAGTTTAAATGAGGTTGCTGTGAGGGTTTATTGTCTTTGTTTTTACACATCAGTCCAAGTCCAGTGACACAGACCAGGCTTATTTTACATGCACCCAGGCACCATGACATCAGTAAGCCTGGGGCATGCAGAAAACCCATTGAGCCTGATTAAGGCATGTCTTAAATTTCAGACATAGGTCTTAATTCAGTCAAAAGTGCAGGAGATGAGAACCTCTTCGTTCAAAATGGAAGCATAAATACAAACCACATGAATATTTCCCCTTTCTTAAGCGCACGAAGGGCAAGAGCGAGCCTGTGTGTGCCATGGCTGCGTTGGAGGAGGTGGCTGCTAATTAGGAAGAGCCCTTTCCATGCTCAGTGTTTGTGCCAGGCGGTTTTCAGGCAGTGCTGGCCCCCAGGGACCCCTGCAGTTAGCCCAGCAGTGTGAGGAGGCCGGGGCTCCACGCTGGCACAGGATCCACGTGCCCGAGCAGCCGGGGCTCGGCGCTGCCCACAGCGGCGCGCTCTCCTTTGATGGTGCCCTCTGTGATGTCTGGAATCAGGAGCTGGCTGCCGTGTGTTTCATGTGTCAAATCCTGTCCAGGGAAATGCCACGGGGCCAAACTCAGCAGGATGTCTTAGGGCTCGATTCCTTGCTTTCGCCGTAGAAAAAGTGGCTTTAGAAATTTTTTTTCAGGTTGGTGGGAATTGGTGGTTGAAGTCATTATAAATTTTTGTCTGTTCTTGATTTGGGCTGCAGGCATTCAACCTGTGCTGCCTGACCGCAGGAGCCAAATAACTTTGGAGAAAAAGACCTGTGTCGTCTGCAGGCAGTTTTATTAACATCTGAAGCCCACAATTGTGCCATGTAGGACCCGAGTCCACGCTAGAGCCCTTTCATTACCCTGCTACACGGCTGGATTTATGCTGGTGGAAGTCCTGGCTAAAAAAGCTTTTGTACAATGATTAATTGACCTTAACAAGTTTAAGGATGCTTATTTGCACACAGTTACGAAGTGTTGCAATATGTCACAAATGAGAGCGGCTTCTATTATAAACATAATGGCATAAACAGTGAAAGCTGGTTATATTTCCTTAAAAGTTCATTGCAGGGAAATGGGGAAGCTTGAGAAGCTAAACAAATCCAGGCAATAATGGAAATGTAGCATGAAATTACTTCTGTAAACAACAGCCATTCATTATTTGAACATTTTTCATAAGAGAGTCAGCAGACGAGCGTTGATGTTAAAGGGTGTGTATGGAGGGGGAGGAGGAAGCAGGGAGATTATGAATTTCGAAAGAAATCTTCTAGGGTTATATAGACAGACGTACATCTGTTTAAAAAAAAAAAAAGAGGCATGTAAAGCACTGATTGATCCCTGAATATTAACAATCGATGCCATTTTCTTCATTAACTTCTGAGTGGAGCACAAAGAAAGGTATATTTGATTTAAGGGAAAGAGAAGGGAGCACTATTTAATGTTGATTTGGTGTAGTGAATAACCCCAGAGAGAAATGTAAATACCAGGCTGCAATAACATGACAGCACACTAATCATATTTACAAACGATATTAAATCTGTCCATTGTGCTTGCCTGGCTGTGGATTGGCCCGACTGTAATTGTCACTGTAACCAGCGCTGGCTTGTGGGAGAATTTAACTGCAGTGATATAAGGTGAGTGCTAGGCTTATTATTACTTTATTATTACCCGGTTTATGTTTATTAAAACAATTTGTCATGCAGAACAGGAATGGGAGAATGGGAACATTAAATCGTGCTGTACTCAACCTGAAGAAATGAGTTACAATAAAATTAATGGCAGGCAGGCCACAGCTGACACTTGTAGCCGTGTGGAGCAGCTACACACTGGTTCGTTTCATTTGCTGATCGTTTCTTGTTAGGGTCACGCCATTAAACTTACATATTGAGAACTACTGAAAATCTGAGGCAATGAAGGTAAAGTTTATGAAGCAAAAGTGGGGGTTTTTTTCTGCTGCTAATGCATTCCTTTCAATTATTACAGAAATCAGGAATGCAGATTGAAAGTTTAAATCATACTGAGTTATTAAAGGCGTGTGTTGGAGTGAATGTCCTTCAATTTTACAGAGGCTTAGAGAGCTGAGAAAGAGCTGAGTTTAGGCTAAAGTGAGACCATTCTCTAAAGGCTTTGAGCAAAGAGAACAGCGAGAATAGTGGTCATGAAAGGTCTCATAACAAGTTTAATAAAAGCTGCTTTATTTTCTTTCCCTGGAACTCAAGGGGTCCTTATTTGATATCTTCAAATTTATTTCAGCCCAAATCTTCATTATTTTAAAGTAGAGGCAGGAGGCAATGACCATGGGAATAGCATTGAGCCTCTTGGAATTCAGCAAAGAGGCACAGTGACATAAACCCCTCTTGTGACACAATTACGGAAGAAATTAAAAGTGTCAGGCTCTATGTACTTTAGCTGCATAGAAGAAATCTGGCCTCCTGATGAAACATCTTTGTACATGAAAAAGTAATACCCTGCCCTTGTTTCCCATTATACAACAATGTTAAGGAGTCTTCTGGGGTGATTATTAGGGATTTGGTGAAGCACAATAAATGCTGAAGATTAAATCTGAGCACTAGCAATTAGTATTGGGGGAGGAAGAGCCCTTTTTTTTTTTTCCTTTTTCAAAGTATTTATTAATGAAGCTATTTAAAGAAAACCCAGCCAACTGCTGCAGTTAGGAAATGTGAACCTTTCATTTCTAGCAGTTTTATACTTGTGCAAGTCCTACAAAGTCCATGGGGTTATTCTTGATTTATACCAGTGTGAGAAAGTAGAAGATCAGGCTGTCTCTGTGGGATTTTTTTCCCTCATTTTCCTTTTTTTAAACTAAGATAGTTTTTTTAAGTCTTGGAGAAAGCCTTCAAAGGGTGTATTGAGCCACATGTTCTCTGCCTGTGTCCCCAGTCACAAAGTCTGGGCCAAGCATCCAAGAGTTCAGCATCCATCCACTATAACAGAACACAGGAATGAGAGCTGAACTCAGGAAAATCCAGTTTGTTAAAGTGAATGAAGATATTTTAAAGACATTCTTTTAGAAATCTGTCTTGTCCTTTTGGTTTTTCAATAAGGGGAATGGTGGATGATTCACTCAGAAAAGTAACTTCATGTTTAGCCTCAGTGGTGAAGCTGTTGCAATCACAAAGGCCGTTCCAAACCAGGGAAAAAGATATGGAACAAAAAAATTCCCTTATTGCTTCCTCACCAACTGATCACCTCCTTGAAATAACAGCCACTTCTCTGAGAGCACCAGTAGGTTCATTTCTGAGGATGAAAGGAGAGACCAAAGGCCCTGGCTCCCGGATTATTTTCCCCGCTGAGGTCTAGTGCAATAAGAGCAATCCTCTGCGGTGGCAAGCGCTCCTGGTGGACCTGTGTCTTGGAAACTCCGTGGCCTTTGGAGGGGCTCCTGTCTGACTTTTTGTCATGGTGCTGCAGGTGCAAAGAATGGAGAAGTGGTTTAGGAAAGGGAAATCCACTGAGGGGATAATTGTTTCTGTGACATTGGGCTCTGTGGCTGGTGGCCTCCCCTGAGGGCCAAAGTGAAGATGAAAGGAGGCACAGATCAGGGGGCTTGGATGCTCCAAATCTGGACAGCCAGCAGTGATCCACACTGGGAGGTGCAGTGGGACCATGGCAGACAGCACATGCCCACATATGGCTGGCTTTAGGTCCTTTCCTGTGCCCTCTTTTACATTCATTGAAAGGAAAATGCATTTTATTGAAACATTTTGACCTCTTTCCCTTTCCAAATAGACTTTTAGATGCTACAGCAAAGCTCTGACCCAGTATTTTTAAAAGCAGGATTTTAACATAATCTTCCATCTTAATTTGGGGGGGGCTGGGGTGTAACACTCAGTAAACTTTGGGAGAAACTGGTTGGTCCTTTTTTCCCTTCTGTGTAGAGCTCATGAACTCTGAGTAACACAAACACTAGTGTCTTGCTGAATTGCTGTGCTTGTTGTACGTGCAAACACCCCTTTGACATGAAGGACAAGGATAAAGTAGAGAATTTGGAGTCATATTTATCACTTGGATTATTAATAATAATAACATTTGGCATCTTTACAGCCCTTTACATTTTCAAAATGCTGCATAAACATTAACTAAATGGTAGTTAAGTGTGCATAAATGATATTCAGAGCCATTACCCTCTACTCACTGTGGGTCTGCACTGAAATGTGTGTGCTGCTGCTTGTTGGAAAATCTTTATGCTCATGTGAAGTATCAGTTTTTCCTGGAAGAACCACACTGACCATTTTTCATTTTGTTTCACATTCACCCGAAGCCTTTTGTCCATATTATGGATTAATGGTCTGAAAAATTTCAGTTTATTGGGGAAAAAGAAGTTGTTGATTTTACTTACAGGAGCATAAAAACAAATAAAAATAAAGTAGAGAGCTCAGGAAGCAAAGCACTGCTCCTAATTTATTTTTTTTAAATCACATCTTAGTCTGATTCTTACCATGGCCATGCATTTTATGCTCTGTTTCCTGACTGTGGAGCCTGCTTCTGCTCTACCACATACATTTGAATGCTGGATGCTCCTAGGGCTGCATGCCACAGACCAATCCAGCCATTCAGAGCCACCTGTACTGGTGCCTGTATCAATACTGCCAAAAATGATTCTGCTTCTTGTCCATTGAATAGGGATTCGCAATCCATTGTTTTCAAAGAAGATATCTGTACTTGCCTTATCCATCCCCCCAGTTTGCCACTTTTTTTTTCTGTTGCCACATTAGTTTACATTGCAGTAATGCTTTCTTTTTTTATGGCTTTGGTGCCTTTTTTGGTGGCTTTTGGTGCCATTTCAGTTAAACAGAAAGTGGGGAAGATTCTAAGAGCATCATGCCTCTCAGTAGTTATGTCAAGTCTGTACCTGAAAACAATTTACTGTGTAACCCCATCAAAGAGGAGTGGAAATCAAGGGAAATGTCAAACAGCAGCTTTCAGGCTGTATTGCATCAACGTAATCCAGGAGCAAGCAAATAATTCCACTGTCACTTAATTAAAAGTTTTAATACCTTATGTCTTTGACCTTGTTCTTTAGCTGAGCACATAAAAGCAAAATGGGTTTCTGCCTTAATCTCACTTCGTGCCATTGCCCTCTGATGAGAGAATCCTCCTGGTACCTCTGATGTGTCATGGAAGTGAAGGGAAGGGCTCTGCACACTGCTTGCTCCCATCTTCTGCACGGAGCCTGCCTTGACAAAGTTCCTCTTGCTATCTTTAGTCTTCTCCCTGGAGCATCTGGCACATCAGGGCAAGAGGGATCTCAGCCCCACAGCTTCATCTGGGCCTGTTAACTGTAACTACTGATGTCGTTTACAAGGATAAACCCTTAAAGCCAGGCCAAGGTAGACGAGGAAAGAACACTGGAGCAATTCCCTTTGGACAGCAGAGATTGGTGTTCAAGTTATTGAAAATCTGTGTAACTCATTTTCTCTTTTGTCATACTTAAAAAATCCATGAAGTTTGGCTGAGTGCAAACAATAAGCTTTTATAGTGGCTGCCCTTGTTCATAAATGTGTAATCTTCTGGGACCATCAGAAAAGCTTTGGTACAGCAAATTAAAACTCTCTAAACTTTCCTGTGTCTCCTTGGACGTTTTGTAGACCTCCAAATACCAGGCAGTAATCAATATAATGCCTCTGTAATACTGGAAGGCAAGCTGGCAGCTCCTGAGTGCAGATTCCTCACAGCTGGACACGGCTCCTGCCAGGGGCGCAGAGGAGCAGGGTCCCTGGGCTGGCACAGGGAGGTCAGCAGGGGCCAGCTGTGTCTGTGCTCCCACTCCAAGGCTCTCAGGGACTTTGTGTCCCATCGTCAACCCCCTCATTTCGGCAGCGCTGTCAGGGAGCTGTGCCAAGTCCACGCTGGTCTGTGGGTCACGGTGTTTTGTGATCTCCTGCTTCCTGCCTGTGTCCGTGTGTGCGCTCTTCCCTAACGAGCCAATTATACTGCAGCCAGCGGGGTGAGTTGCATATTCCCTCATTGTTTTAGCACAGTTTAACCGTGCTCTCTTACTGCACCCTTTATTTTATCTTTGAGAGAGCTGTGTTATTTTTATTTGTGGCAAGGCATATGGTATTCAATTACAGAGCATTTGCTCTTTCATATCTTGTCAGTGAATAACCTTATCAGTTTAACAGTTTGGTGAGGAATATTCAGCACGGGCCAGCGAGGGTGAGAACCACGGGTGTGTTTTTTGCCTATTGCCAAACATTTGCATTCTCTCCCTACTTAGGGAGGATTATACCTGAGTCAAAAATGACTTTGTAACCACTGGCAAGCAGCAGCTGTGGGGTGGGGTGCCTGATGGTTTGGGGTTTTCTGCCACTGCTTAGCTCTGTCTTGTTATTCGGGCCATGACTGCTCCCTGTGAGCGGGGAAGGGATTCCTGCAGTCACTCGTGCTGATTGGATGTGTGCAGCAATTTGGGTGGGCAGTGCTGCTGCCTGGGTGCCCTAAAGATGCAGCAAGCACAGCTGGACAGTGTCCAGCCACGTTCTAGCTGCAGAAACAGCTTGGGCAAAGGGTACCCACGTGCTTCTGACCCTGGGATAAGGTGGCAACCTGGTGCCTCCTCAACTATGGAGCCAAATGGTCTAATGCTTGGCTGAGATGAAGAGAAAAACGGAGGGAAGTTTTGTCTGCAAAGAATTTCCTGTGACTTCAGTCCATATCTAATGGCTGCTGATTTTTATAATAAGGAGTGCTCTTTTCTCAAGCGTGGCCTGCTCCAAAGCCCATTTACATCAACATTAAAGCTTGCCACTGACCTAGTGGCCTTTGGATCAGGCCCACAGCCTCCTTATCTTCTTCCATATTACTGGCACACCTTTACCTTAGGTCTTGATTTCTGTGGAGCTCTTTAGGTCAAGCTCTATCTCATTGATGTGCCCGGGCTTAAATTGATTCAGAGAGAAACTGACTGTTCTTCTAAAGAGGTGGTCATTTTTCTTAAGCAGCTTCTATTTTTAGATAAAACCCCTTGAGGCAGCAGGCAGCCTTGGTACCTGGCTGGCAGGGGTTGCAGTGTGCTTTGTGACAAGGCCCTTTGGGGCACACCACGTGGCAGCTGGAATTGTACCCAAGGATACCCCACCACCTCCATCAACAGGCTGGTATCAGGAAAAAACATCCGATTTTTTCATTCTAGAATTGAAGAAAGAAATAGCAGGGTTCAAACTTGATTTAAGTGTTCAGTTGGATAGGTCCTAAATAGTGTTCCTGTCTTTCTGAAAATCTTAGAAGTGCATATCTTATGTTTCCAATGGAGACTTTGTTGCTTGAAGGAAAACTTTAGGCTGGTTGTCCTAAACACTCTGTGTGTAATTATAAGATTGCTTTAACTGTTTGGACAGACTTCTTTAGCATCTTTTGGGGAGCTTGTGTGCACAGCTTCTGGAATCCCAAGCTGGCCCTCTGCCAGGGGTGAGCTCAACAGAAAAAGCACTGCAATTCATTTCTTCCCTTCTTCTCCCTTCTGGCTTCTCCTGTAAGCACACTTGGGTGTGGAAGCACTCAGCTGAGTGTAATGCAGATACAGGTGATGAGAAAGGGAGTCATCCTAGTCACAAACAATATTTTGTAGTGCAAACCCAACACCTCCTTGCACAAACCCTGTGCTGTGAGGCAGTTGTAGGGTCAGGGACAGGTGTGGGGCCTTGATATGGTCCCATGGTAGGAAATGTTTGGTTCTCAAAGGCCAATTAGCTTAGAATTGACAAACTGTTGGACTCATTGCTTATGGCAGAGTTGTGATTTGCTTTGCTTTTTCTGGAAGCCAATAATTTCTCTGACGTCAGGGAGGATTAAACACCTGTATTCACAATTATGCTTAAGAAATGTAATATTTTGTCCTTTGGCCAAAATCTAGAGGACTCTAATGGGGGCTAAGGAGTAAAATCTGCTCAAGGCCAACTCTTCAGTAGATGTTCACAGCAACATTTAATATCCAAAACATTTGCTACTGGCCATTGACAGAGAAAAGACACCTACCTGTACTCAATTTTTTTTTTTTAATTATTGCTTATTAAATTAGTCTAAATAAAGAAGGATCAAAGATAAACTAGCAGAGTGAACACTAATGCTGGTGACAGGTTTCTGTCAGTAGCTGACCTTGTGAGATGGAGTCATAGCTTAAAGTGCCTGTGTGAGCCAAAGAGTTGGGGCTGTTTAGTTGGGCAGTGCCATTGCTTGATTATCCTGTGAGAAATTTCAGAAATACAGTTGCTTTATGAGCCCGACTTCTATGATGATAAATTTCCAAAAGCAAAAATGTGAATTTAAATTATTCGTATTCATGTGAGCGTGGTAGAGATTTTTGGAATTGCTGCGGCAAGTTATGGATGATGCATGAAATGAAAAAATCCCTGCCCAGTGCACAAGGAATACAAAAAGGGTTCTGCAGCCAGCCCTGTGCTGCTCTGTGCTGCGGGTTGTGTGCTCTCTGGGGAGAGGGGTTTGTATTTTCTGAAAAGCACCCAGCCTTCAGCACATGCACAAAAGTAAACAAAAGACAGAATGAAAGAAAAAAAAAAAAAAGAGAAATACCCCCTGACACCCAGGAGCACCTGTGGTGTAAGATTGGAGCTTCTTTTCCTTCATCTGCCTTTCCAGCACCCCAGAGCTGCCAAGTTCTGCATGTGTGGGGCAGATTCTCCCCACCTCAGGTCAGCTGTTCATAAATACACATCTTTGTGTTGCAGAAACAATGGGGCAAAACCTCTCCCAAGTCTGTGTTGAGTATCTCTCCCTGGTCCAAGGATGACATGAGACAAATTGGGGAAAAAATAGTTTTATCTGGGATAACATGGTCACATCCACAGTTCCTCACATAAAATAGTCTCACGTGCTTCTGAAGCTGATCATGTAAAACAGTGGGTATCCAAAAAACCTACTGAAAAGTACCTGCAAATTTTTTCTAAATTTAATTCTAGCATTAGGATTTGCCCAATCTTCTAGTCTGCAGGAAACTAGAGTGCTTGTTCTTTCTGGGACTGCACTCAGCATTACTGTCTTCCAGATCTGAATCTACAGTCACTTATATAAGTGATTGAACTCTTAAGTTAAATAGATTATATCTACAAACACTGACTGGGATCTGAGTTATCCCCCAAATTTGACATATTTCCTAATCGTCTAACGAGCTCTTTTATGTGTGCATGTATTCTTACCTGAATATTATTACGTGCCATGTATCCTGAACTCTTTCCAGTCTGTTAAAGTGTCTCCTGACATTCTTTGATATCTGCTGCATTGGGCTTATTCAGTAATTTTTACACAATCTTAAGACATCTGTGTTTTCTGTTTCAGACAGACCCTGTATGGGCCTTCCCATCCCACAGCCTCATACCTTACTGTGCTATAAAGGGATAGAGGGACCAGATGGTCAGTTTAGGTCCCTTCTGACTGGAACTATTCTATTCTGTCCTGTTTTAGAGTTTGGCCACCATGACATCAAATAACATCTAGATTTTGCTTTTAGCGTTGGGTACTTGGTACAAATGATGTGTGTGGTGTTTGCTCTCTGTTCCTGAACCTCAGTGTGTGTTTTCTGAATGTGCTAATTCTTTACTAATCTTGCAATGCAGTTTGTTGAAAGCCTCCTGCTGTGTAAATAGATTAAGACATCTGACCAAAACCTCTGTTTTATCTTAACCTTTGCCTTCGCTCTACCTTTGGTTTCCAGTATTCTGTTTATTAAAATACTTTTTGGGGTTTTTTTTTCCCTCCCTCTTGTATGTTGAGCCCAGGATGATTCATTTAGGAAGGGTCACTGCCTTCTCAACACTTACACCTCTTTGCTGAACACAAGTGTGTTTCCACACTTAGTGCAAACAGACCTGGCCATTTCTCACCTAAGAACAAAAAAGAATTAACAGATCTCATTTGTGTTCTGATGGGCATTAATGGAAGTATCATCCTAGTCTTAAAACCCCAGGTTTCTCCAAATCTCGAGCTAGAGGGGTACAGTTGAGGTTTTAATGAATAGAAAAAGCCACAGTGTTACAAACACAAGAGTGTAGTCAGGATGAAGTTCATGAGCAGTGAGCAGCAGCAAGCAGCTACCCATGTATTACATTTATAATTGATTGCACATTGTTCTTTTACTGCTTGATAAGTGTTTTCTTTTGGAAAAAAAACCCCCAGATTCTAGTAATTCTGCAAGTGTTCAGGCCCTTTCCCACAACTTTGCTTTGACCTGTCTTTTCTGTCACAATGTTCTGTCTTAGTCCATCTGCTCAAGCTTCCTTTCTCTGTGGATCAAGTGCACTTTTCTGATTAATGATGCTGTCTGGAACTGGTTTTATAGCCTCTTCTGGCACAGCATGCAGTAATGTGGTTCTATTAGCCCATGTAAAAGGTTTCTGAAGCTTCTGCAGCAAGGGAGCCAGACCAGCAGGTCAAAAGCAGCACCTCATCCCTATTGCACCATGATCTACCGAGTCTGACAGCTTCAGACACCTTCTTTCCTTTCATGGAGACTCACAGTTTGTGCTTTTCTCTTGGTGTTTCAGGGTGGTCTTTCCCATCACTGTGTGTTGCCTCGTGTTTCCCTGGAAATCAGCCTGCTGGGTAGGGGTGCGTCATGGACAGAGAAACTTCCTTGAGGTCTTTGGGGCTGGAAGTGCTGGGGAGGTGCTGCCCTCACCTTGGTGGGTGGTGACACCTGTGCTGTCTGCAGGGTGGGCTGGTGCAGTGCTGGCTTGGTCTGCCCAGCCTGGCTCCAGTCTGTGCTGGGTGTTTGGAGAGGCGGCCACCAACGCTGATGGCACCCTCCATGCCTTCTGTGCTCTGGCCAGGTCCTGCCAGCTGTGTCCAGATGTGAAGTGCTCAACTGGGCTAATTTGCTTTTTGCTTCGTGTTTGCTCGTGGTCTGACGTGTCACTGCTGGTTGTGTGACACCAGGCAGGGCTCTGTGCTGTGGCACAGCCAGTGTGTGTTGGCTCCGTGGCTGCTGCCTTCCTTCACAGCCCTGGAAAAGCTCTCTGTCCTCTCTTGGCACCTTCCAGAGGGTGGGTCCAGCCATGCCAGCAGCATCCAGGTTTACGTGAGTCTCCTCATTAAATGTGTCCCTATTTTCATTAGCCTCTGTGCCCTGTAACTGCTTCCTTAAAAAGGGAAAAATATCTCCTGGAGGTGTTTTGGACCCATTTTCTGTAGGAGTAATTTGCCTGTAGCTCTGCCCACCACACATGTCTCAGCATGGTTTGCACTGTGCTCTTAAAGCACTGAGAGCTCTTGAGGATTATTTAGGAGAGCAGTCATCTCATGGCAATGCATTTCTGTAGGCTGCTGAAAACCCCAGACATGAAATAGTTAATTAAAAAGTCTCCAATTAGAAACTGAATATCTTTTGCAAAAAGTTACATTTGTTCTTCTCAGTGAGAAGGAAAAAAAAAAATTCAAATCATTTTTGAAGTTCCATTCCTTCATTCATTAGGAGACTTAGCTTGCAAAATCCTAATTAAAGAGAACATTTTGTGTTAATGAAAATGTTCTAATTTTTTACCTTATAAAATTAGTTAATTTTTTTCCATAGCATTTGGAAAAAGAGGTCTCCTTAATGGCTTTGTTCAAGTTTATATTATTTGATTGCAAAATTTGTGAGACAAAAGAGAGCTAAACTCATTCTGTGGTGCCCTCCAGTTAACTGTTCAGTTGAAAAATGACCTTCATAACTAAGTCCCTTGCCTTTTCATCAATATCAAGGAGTTACAACTCTAACCTACAGTTGAAGAGGTGGCTTCAGTCTGGTAAACCATCAGAAATTGCATGAGCACCCTGTGGAGTGCAGATATTTATAGATATCTAAGAGGACTAGAGATAACTAAATAATTTGAATCTGAATTCTCAAACAGCTTAGGGCTTTTCTGCTGGCTTTCAAATCCAGCATCCTCTTGCATGACTTTTAGTCATTAAAAGCAGAGGTTTATTTCAGTATCTAATAATTCTGCGTCAGGCACAGTAAAACTGCAAGTCAGAGAGCCCAGGAGGTGCACACAGGTTCCCACCATGGTACAACAGTGAGAAAGACAGCGCTCTTTAGATGCCTTTAAATCAGCAGCACTACATATGGGGTTATGTTAACTGTGAAACACATTCATTTATGCAGCCTTGAGATTCAACGCGGAGCTCTCTGCTGGTGTAAATCAGGGTGACCGTAAGTCAGTCGTGCTGAGCTGAGATATGCTCACAGAGAGCCCCACCATTAAGGAATTCTGCACCTTTGGTTTTGTTGCCTTCATTTTGCCACTAATCAATCTCTGTAGGGGTGGATTTTAATATTCCAAATCTCTTCATAGGCAGAAATCGCTACAGAAAATCTTTACGTCCTCACGGAAATACAGATTGGGGGCGTAAAAATACTTTGGACTTGCTCCAAGGACTGGAAAAATATTTATTGGAGTGTCAGGGAATGACAGAAGCACACAGGTAGGAAGGGTCCTCCAGAGGTGGAACAGTCTCCCCTCCCACGTGGAGCATGTCTGGTGAGGGCAGGTTCTTCAGGGCCGTGTCCAGTGGGGTTTTCACTGCCTCCAAGGACACACACTCCACAGGACAGTGCCTCTGCACCACCTGCTCCTGTGGCTTCCACCTTGACAGTGACAAAGCTTTTATGAGCATCCCATCGAGTTTTCCCAAGCTGTGGCTCGTGTCCATAGGCCTTTGTGGCATTGCTGTGCAGTTCCAAGGAGAGTCTGACTCCATTTTTTGGTACCATCTTGTTAGGTTGCTGCTGTAGAGAAATAACATCTCTGTTTCACTTTCTCTTCTTTGATTCAAGCAAACCCGATTGCTTCAGCTGCTCCTCACCTTACCTTTTCCCAGCTCTCCAGTCACCCTGGTGGCCTCTGCTTTGCTTGCTCCAGCAAGTCAGGGTCCTTATTTTTGGTGTCGTGGAGCCCAGGACTGGACACCAGGCTCCAGGTGCAGCCTTGATGGTGCTGACTGAGAGGGGAACCATCACCTCCCTGCTCCTGCTGGCTCCATCCCTGCAGGCACAGCCAGAGCAGAGCTGGCTGCTCTGTGCAGCCCTGTGGGCCACCAGCTGTGCTGGCTGCAAGGGACACTGCTCACTCCTCTAATTTTTCTGAAAAATGTATTCATTTCTATCCCTTTGGCCCCAGCCTGCACCGGTGCATGGGCTTCTTCCATCCCAGCTGCAGGAATACTTGGGGTTTGGTGTTGATCCCAGTAAACTGTACCTTCTACTTTGAACTATCATTGGAGGTGCTTTTGCTAAGGAGAGGCAAAAAGCCCTCTTCAGCCCCTTCTGTCAGTGCTGAGGACCTGCTAATATCTAAAAGTGAGCACCTTTCTGCCATACTTTCTGCTTATTATTTGCCTTTTCCTGGTACTTTAGTGGTCAGCTTTCACCCCCACCGCTGCCTGTAGAAATGAAGTGCTGCAGAGGCACGCTCAGATTTTCAAACAGGACACGCACATCAAGCTGTGGGTCAGAGCAATACATCTGCAGAGCAGGCTTCAGATGCAAAGTGTCAGGAAAGCACTGGAGACTCCTCTCCATCGACCTACACAGGGAAAGAATTACTCTATAAAACTGAGACTCATTTAAAGTAATGATCAAATCTGAGGAAATGGCAATCTGTATGCAGACACTCCACAAGCCGAAAAAGAAGCTGAATTCATGGGTGAATTATTTGCTGCCAATTATTCTCTCAGCTCTAATATTGAGTTTTAAATATTTAGTTAGATCCACTTCCAACCTAGAATTTTGCTTTTCATTTAACATCATGACTGGCTATATATATTTATGTATGTACGACGTATGTTATTTCATTACATCTCCTTTGAATGCACTTGAACATTATTGTGAATGACCTACCTCCTTTTTTGGTGGGTTTTTGGACAAGGTGTAAGACTTTTCCCAGTGGGTTTTGGTAGTTGTCTGAGTGCCTCTTTGATCTGAAAGTGACCCTGCTGTGTTGAAATGTGGGCTTGGCTAACTTCGTGGCAGGACTCTTGGAGAATTACAAGATGGCTGTAAAGATGCACTAACCCTTTTCAGGGCCTAAATTAAGCTTTAAATCAAAGCTAACTAGAATGCCACCAAAGCTTTTCCATTAAGACTGGCTTACACACCCTTGCACTGTGATGCACAGAAAACATCATAAATTTTGAAGCCAGACTGAAACCCTGAAGCTCTTGTCTTTACTTTCAAAGTTCATGAAATGCTTTTTCACTACCAGTGAGCAAGCCGGTGTTTATGTGAATTGCTTTTTGAGTGTGAAGGCAGATGCTGACCTAGAAGGCAGTTGGCACTGGACAATTATCACCAGAAACTGAATCTCAGTTCTAGTCCAGCATTTTAGTTATCAGAGTTCAGGAAGTGCCATCATTTTAAGGTAAAAAAAAACCCTGCAAGCATTCAAGGGGTCACTTTCTGTTAGAATAAGCTTTTCTTTGTGATTGATGCACACAGAGTGTGGCACCTGGAGGACAGGCCATCACTGCCTGTTTCCTTATATAGCAATTTATATATTGTTGTACTTAAAAGCAAGGACTTCTGTGGTTTGTAAACCAAATATGTGGAAAAAAAAAAAGATTTTTCTTTTCTTCAGTCTATTTTATTCTTCACTGAAGGTAGTGAGTGGTGTGGAGCTTCACAAGCAATGAAGTAAGACCAATCTCTCTCTTGAACATAATAAAGGTTTTTCACCCAGAGGGTGCTTGGACACTGGAACAGCTCCCAGGGCAGGGCTCACAGCAGCAGCCTGACAGAGCTCAGGAGTGTTTGGACAATGCCCTCAGGCACATGTGGGACTCCTGGGCATGTCCTGTGCAGGGCCAGGAGCTGGACTCCATGATCCTGTGGGTCCCTTCCAACTCAGCTTATTCTGTGTTTCTGTGATAAGATCTGCCTGGATGTAAAGGAGCACTTGAGCAGGGTGTGAGGAGGGAGGGAGGTTTACAGCTATCAGCAGCCTGGGGCAGTATCTGCATGTGAACTCTGGCACCAGATCACAGTGGCTTTTCAGAATGAAACCGGTCAAGGAGCTGAGAAAAGAGTCTGAGCTGGCATTTGCAGGGGAAGGGAGAGGGATTCAGCCAGGCCCCCAAGTGAGATGGGGGAGGATAGGGCAGCACATCTGAGCTCCCTGCTCCCAGAGGATAAGGGGGCCTGACTCGCTCGAGAAAATGCTTATCAATAACTGCTCAGGCTGGGATTTGGGGCAGAATTCCCTGGAACTCCATGCACTCCTGTTCAGAAACGTGGGTGTCATGGCATCACTGTGAGATGCCGTGGTGAACCAGTCCATCCCACTGCCAATGGCTGGCTTTAAAGCTAGGGAAGGAGAGGAAAGAATTGCTAATGCTCCAAGGAACAGCTTGTCAGCTTGAGGGCCTTGTGTGTGCCAGCTGGATTCATGCTCAAGTCTGGATTTGATCCACTAATGAAACATCACCCTCCAAAAACTACTGGCTGAAGGTGGCAGACCTCTGGAGACCTGCAGGGTTGATTGGAAAGTTGACTCTCTGCTAACCATATGCTCATGTGTATGTCAGTTATGAAAATGAGTCAGATTTTCAAGTTTTCAATTAAAAATGAAAAAACATTAGGAAAAGCTTTGGCAAAATACCTGCAATTTCCCCTCCCCGTTGTCATCCCTTAGTGTAATGGAAACAGTTTTGTTGATTTGAATGGGCTCTAGGGCTTTAATCCTGTCTTGGCTTTGCCAAGGCCAACTTATTGCCTCCTGTGGCTCCTGCATTTAGTGAAATGTTTAAGAGTGGAAGAATGTGACATTTTAAGAAAAAAAGCTGATGGAATCTATGAATTTTCTGAAAAGTCTGGGGTCAGTTCCTATGTGATGACAGTTCTGGACTGAAGCAGATATAATACCTTTTCCTTCCAGCTGGGGGGAAAGAAGGATTTCCATTGAAGAGACATAGTTCAAAATCCATGAGTCTGTCCCTCATGTAATACAGAAGTGTGTTTCAGCAGCAAGCGGGTTTCTGAGCTGGGGAATAGAGGAAGAGTTTTCCTGGAACTCACAGGGCAGTGAGGGTGTGCATTGGGGAGCCTCAAGAAGATCCCTTCCACAGCAGACTTGCAAATGGATGCACCCTTTCCTCCCTCAGTTCTCCACTCTTTGCTCGTATAAATATTTAAATAATTGTTTTTCAGAGCTCTGGGAAGCCTTTATCCATTGCCTTTATCAGAACCTGTTCTATTAGCTGAGAAACTTTCTACCATTATAGTAGTTTTTCACCACTTTCTATTTCATTAGCATTCATTTTCTCTAGACATATGACAGACTACCCACTGGAAATGTAGGCATCTGGGAACAGAAAGCTAAAAGCTAAGGTTTGCTTCAGTGCTTGCCAGCCCACAGAATTGTATTACCTAACCTACCTTTACCTAAATCACAGAAAAATGACAAACCTTTTGATGCCTGTAAAAAAAACCCCTGAAACAGAGTTAAACTGCAAGCTTGACTGATGCAAACTGACATAAAGCATCACAATGGCCTGCATCAGAGACAGATGCTTTCTCCAGCTCCAGTTTAGCTGCATTCTTGCAGAGTGCATTTCTGATTGGTGAAACGTAGCTCTTGTAAAAAGATTTGGGTCTGGAGTTCAAGCTCAAATCTTCAGGAGTAATGGGCAAGCTGATGGCATTATTCTCACAGGTGGAAATGGGGAATGCAAATTTTAGGAGCAGCACATCTGTTCTCTTGGCTAATCAGGTGTGAGTTCTACAGGAACGACCACATTAGGAACCTTGGTGTCATAACTGGAGGGACACAAATCAACAGGGCTCTGTGTGCTAATGTTGAGGAATTTGGAACTTTGAGCTGCAGCTTCACACAGACCTGGCTTCTGCTCATGGGAAGTCTGTTACAAGGTCCCAGAACCAAAAAGTTTCTCATATGAAGGGCTGTGGTGGGAGGCAGTGCTGGTCCCACTGTCAGGTAATGCAAAAAGAAAGAGCTTTGGTGTGGTTTTGGTAGAAAGTGGTCCAAGGAAGAGTGAGGTACATTCCTGTAGCTGAGCGGCTCACGTGGCTCTTGCTTCCTGTGCAAGAAACCCCCATGAAAGGGGCTCACTAAGTCATTAGTGATTTTTGGGAGGGAATCACACAGATTGCTTTTGTTCATGCTGTTCAAGAAAGAAATAATCAGTTTGGGGAATTTTTGTGTTAATGTCTTGTTACCTAAGTAGGCAAGGGATGAGAAGAAACCCAGCAGAGTGACTGACCCCAAATCACTGTCAGTAAGGTTGAGGTTTCAAGCTTGCTGGCTAGATGGATGAAATGGCCTGTCCCCATGCTGCTCCATTAGGAGAGGTATATGGACATCCCTTGTGGTCAGTTGTCAGCCCTTTTGGTTTTCTTTCTCTTGCAAAAACCCAGGTGGGAAACAAAAGCAGAAGTTGCACAGTCTCATATTAACCTGAAGTCTTCTGTTCTGGGACATGTTACAGGCTGTCAAGAGGGTGTCATTTGTCAGCTGTGCACCCTGGACATTGCCCCTCACACACGGGTGGAAATTGCATGGCCTGAATGCAAATACTTCAGAAACCCTCTGAGATGTCAATCTTGGATGTGTTTTGTTTTTAACACCTTGCCCTGATGAAGTACAGGGACTTTCAGAGAGTAGTGTCTGATATCAGCCCCCTAGGACGACAGCCCAGCACCACACCCTGTGTCTAAAACAAGCATATGCAAAGTTATTAACCCAAAAGCTGGCAATTTGTCAATGGTTTAATACACCTGGAGTGATGTCCCAGATACTTCCTTTGCACGTGCTGTTTTTGATAGTACAAACTTATAACACCCAATTTTATTTACCCAGTAAATTTTGTATCTATTAATCAGAGCTTCATACATGATGTTTTCACAAAGAAACATGCATATAACTTGATGATACTACATTGCATAGAGTGTTTTAATTTTCCAGGTTTTGGCATATTCTTTTGTCCATAGCTTTGTTGCTGTCCTACGTGACCCATTCAGTGATTTATTCCTGGTCACAAAGAGCACTGTAGCTCCTATGAGCAACTCTTCAGCATTCCCTAGGAGGACACTGCCTACCTCTTTTATCCAGCCCCATCTTGCAGAGAGCTCTAAGCTTATTAATACCCTGTGAATATCAATGGATGTGTTAGCTGGTGCTATATTCAGCTTTCTGGTGGAAATCTAAACCCATTTCCTGTTTAGTTTTGCATGGCACACTGAAGGAAAAAGTATCCCCAAGTTCTTTTTGTCTTAATTGTATCCCTTCAGCTGGCTAGCATTTTATTCTTCAGGTGCTCATGCTGTCCTTTGCTGTATACAGATGCATCAGTATCTTGTTTCAGGTAGCCCTAGACCAAATAAATTTAATTTAATTAGCATTAGAACTTCTAAGTCAGGAGACTACATCAGACACTTAAATCTGTTGCTATTCAGGAAAGCAGAGATGATTTACCAAATGATAAAAGAAAGCATGTGCTCTTAAAATAGGATGTTCTTTCCTGAACTGGGCCTGACAAAGCATCTTTTCCATGTTGTTGTACCCATGTGAAAAACCTGAATTTTGTACATAGTATAACATCATTTTCAGGATAAGAAGGTCTCTTTTTAATCTCTTTTTAATTCTGTGTCTGAAAAATGGTTTTATTAACCTCTAGTTACTAAGGAATAATAACTCTGTGGTCTGTTGCTCTTCTGCAGAGGTGTGATATCCTCACCTTGAAGAAATGCAATGTGCTAGACAGAACTATAGAAGTCTGGTTTTAACTATTCATCTAATAGTTTGTGGACACCTGTATATAAACCACTGTTTGTGTTGTGTTCCTCATAGTGTTGTTTAGATATTAAAAAATTTTGGGCACCTTTGTCAAACTTCACATGCACACAGAATGTTCCTCACCCAGAGACTTTCTTTATCCCAAGCCCCAAGCAATGCAGTGAAATCTGAACATCACAGCCATTAAAATCTATAGAATGTGACTGTATAGCAAGAGGGTCAAATATAAAATAGCCACCAGAAGCTGTGGAAGAATATTCCCTCACCTAATGTCTGGGACACTCCCATTATTGGAAAACTCAAATGGCAGAGAAATTCAGTGGCCATATAGTCAAATTCTCCCTGGAAAATGGGAGCCCTGACAACATCTACATAGCAAACTGCCTTAGATAAAGCAAGGGCAAATGAGTTTTTACTACTCAGAAGAAATATTGTGGAGTTGCAGTGATTAGTTCTCTAAAAATAGCTACTTATTGCTCAGCAGCAGCTGGGAAAGCAAGGAGAATTTTCCGAATTATTAAGCAAAGAGAGAGAAAACAGAGGAGAAAATATTTATTCCACAGCACAAATTAGTGGCAGGGCCATGTTTCAGGGGTGCTCTGCTGTTTTCCTCCCCTGTCTCAAAGGGATGAGCGGGAGCTGGCGGGGCGTGCAGCCCCGTGCATCCTGCTGCTCCCTTGTTCCACACACACCCTTATGGACACAGGATTGCCAAATGGCTGCCCCACAGGGCCTGCAGATACCCTGTGAGATGCCTCCAGTCAGCAGCTGGACATCACTGTGGGGGTGGCTTTGGGCTTTTGTGCAGGACCAGCCTCTGCAGGCTTCCCAGAGTGTCCCATGGGGCTGGATGTCACCCCTGGGGATGGCAGCAGCTCCTTCTGGCAGCCTGCAAGAATTCAGCGGGGAGTGGAGAGGCACAGCCTTGCACAGGAGTGCCATGCCTCCCATCAGCTGCTCCCAGAGACACGGTGACCATCCCCATGGGTGCCATAGGGTGAGGAGGTCACCTCCTGTAAGTGCTTCCTTCCATGTAGGACCAAGACTCTGTCTCACTCAGGGCCCCATTCCCTCGTGTCATATCCTAACCCTCCGTTTTGAGCAGAAATGGAGATAGGCCTGAACAGGCTGCAGGCTGATTTAAAAATACTTAACCTGGATTTAAGGCCTAGCTCAGAAAAGTGTTTGAATTTTTGGTTTTAAGAAACTGAGATGGCGTAACATAAGTCTGGTATCATTTCCTAAGAGCTGGCCACCATGAGGAGAGGATACTGTGTTAATTGGATTTGCTGTTTGATCTAAGATGGCAGTTCTCCTGCCTTTAGCAACAAAGGAGGAATCAACTTCTTAGATTTCCACTGCATGTTTATACAGCCTGTTGACATTTTCTTCATCATCCGCTGTCCCATGATTTTGTTTCAAAAGCAGGGCAGGGCTGTGGTTACAGATAGGCAGGAATCTGTGCATCTGTGATCTCTCAGGAGGTTTATGATGTCATGTGGCAGCGTGTGGCTTCGGTTCAGTCCTCTGTGTCTTGACCCAGTCCCTGAAAAATTGATGGGAGTCCTCTCTGTGATATGGAAAAGCCCAGCTCTTTGGCCTGCCTCAAAGCAGTGGGGGTTATTCCATCCATCTCAAATGGATATGGCCTGCTACTTCAAACTGGGCAATGGTAGCTCTTAAACACTTTACAGTGATGTTGTGAGGCTTAATTAATTGAAAGGAATTAATGGAAAGGGATTTAAATGGAAAGGGAGACGTAAGTGAATAATTTGATTGAGGGGAAATATCTTCTAGTGCAATTTTGAACTAAAAGGGTCTGAAATGCATTCATGCTGCTGAAAAATGCTGAAGGGTTAAAATGACCTAATTCAACATCAACTAATACACTCCAATATACATTAAAGCAAGTAGATTATTTTTTAAACAGTGCCATCCTGCTAAGTGATGCACTGTGCTCAATGATAGACTGGTTAAAGCTGTAAATGTCATTGTTAAAATGAGTATCTTTAACAGCTAATATCTATTAAAATGAAGCACTTAGGCACCAGAAAAGACAGTTTTAAACTGTTACGTTTCCTAAATTATTTTTGTACAATCAAAATGAGACTCTTGGGGATTAGGTGGCAGATTGGGTTAACATATTAGTTTTTTGGATGAGAGATGTGCCATCAAATCCTGCTTAAAAATACAAATGAGCTGGGACTGCTATTCTTCAGGTGATCCAGCATGAGTGTTTCTAAAATACATTTTAATACAATTGATTGTGATTTGCAGTAGAAGTACATAAGGACTTTGCCTGCTGCTGCCATGATTTGAGTAAAGATAGATTAGGGCTTGGGTTCACAATTCGGATTGCTCCCTTGATGAGCTGACAAAGGGATTTTATCCTTTTTATAGCTCCATTTTCTTACAACATCTTGGTGCACAGCTACAGCTGGTGTTGTAAAGGGTTAAACTCAGCACATGGGGAAAAGGCTGGTCAAAGCAGCGTGTTCATGTAGTAAAAATGAGGAATAAGTAGGTGCCCACCAGTACCTGCAGGTGAGGGGAAAGTGAGCTGTGAAGAAGCAGGTTCCAGCATATTTGAATTGAAAATCTCCAACTGGCTTGTCACCACATGTTTGCTGTAACTCATCTGAAGCTGCAGTTTGGATCCCAGGCCTGTGTGTAACCTTGCCCTTGAAAAGTTGTGCATTTATGCAAAAAGCAGGGATGTTACTACTTCTTTTTCCTTTCTTCTCTGTTATTAAACACCCATAGGTGAGGTATGCAGTCCCCAGCATTTATTCTCCCTCATAAAGATGAGGAATAATTAATGTATATTTCCTCCTTGAGTAATTTCTTAGTTCACAAGACCCCAAAAAGCTTACCTTGAGACACACCAACTGTTAAGAACTTTATGGAAAGCTTTTCTGCATGGGTTGATCACAAATCCTTAAACCATTCCATGGATGTGATGCTATATGCTGCAGGACCAATCCTTCAGTGCACTCTTTTTTTTTTTTTTTTTGTATTGTAACCTTCCTCTTTTGGTGTGTGTATCAGGCTACTGCTATTTTGTCTTTTGGTATAGATGGAGGGTGTCACAAAAAAAAAAAAAAAAAAGTGTTCTGCTTCATTGCCATAAAGAATTTTTGTTTTCATGAATTCTTTGTTTTAGTGAGGATTTTTGTTTGCAAAAACAAGCTAAAGACAGCTTATTTTGTACAACAAAACCTTAGCAAAGGGGGAGTGCCAGAACACAACTGGTGTCCTGCTCTTTGTCTCCCCGTGCTGTGCACACGTGCTAGGAGAGGTTACTCTTGTTTTGCAATGAAGTGATCCAGAATTTTCTTTTGTGCATCCTTCTCCCTAGGATTGTGTAGGTGCCAGCAATATGAGCAGGTAACATCTCGACATGCAGAACCGGGTTTTAGAGAACAGCAGGGACTAATAGCAAGGTTGGCTTAACCAAAATTTGTTCTAACTCTTGTTTTCCATAAAAATCTCATTTATAACCTTCTTAAACACTTGCATGCCAGATGATGGGCAACTGTTTTGCTGCATTCTGCCAAAGACCAGTGCAACGTGGCTCTGATGTTCTTGGTGTGTAGCTCTGCTGAAAGGAAGGAATCCGACCTTCTGCAGTGGCTCTTAATAGGAAAAAGCTAAACAACAATATATAAACCAAGGAAATTCTGCCACAGAGCTGTTAAATATAGTTGTGGTTACTATTTCATAGCAAAAATTAATTATTTCAGGAAAATGTGACAAAGCATGGGGGCAATTCACAGCACTGTTGCCCTTTTTTCTGGCAGGGGAAAGCTGGAGAATAGAAAATGTCAGGTTGTGTCTTTCCATGCATAGAAGGACAAGGTTGTTTGCAGAATTAAAAATAACTGCCAGCACTTCTGGGTATCTCCATACAAATGAACATAGTGACAGTGTATTACACTAATTTAAATTGTAGGAATAAATTATTTTCCTATAAATGCTGCATCAAATGATACATTTAGACACAACTTGGCAGTATCTTAGAGCTCTGAATAAGTGGCAGCCCACACTGCAGTTTCTTTTAAGCACCCATTTTAGTATGTCAGAATAAGTTTTCTGGCTAATATAAAATTATTTGTATTTCACATCCTTAATTGATGCTTTTAATTACTCTTCATATAGTTTAATAATTTTCATATAGAAAACTGCTTTCTGTGCAGTAAGCTGAATCTCCAATCTGCAGCAAAACTTGCTTGAGTCAGGTTTTTGCCAGGCTCTGTGTACCAGCCCCAAATACTAAATTATGCTGGCACTCTTACAGTAATCAAGGGAATAATTGTGAAGGCGAAGTTTGTTGTAAGAAAACCAAATTAGGAGGGGAAAACAACATCACTTAAGAGAAATATTTAGCATGAACTAATCTTTTTGGTCTTTATCCTCCTACAGTAAGGACTGTTTAACCATGGAGTATAATTACTTTAAATGTACTGTGGTTTATCCTGTGCAGATTAGTCTTCTGCTTTATTAGACTGCTAAAAGGCCAGTCTTCAAAGAATAAGCAAATTAAAGCTCTGTCTTGCTGTTTATAGTGGTGGGGTCAGATCAGTGATATCTACCAGCATTAATGTGAAGCAGCCATGAACCCCATTTGGTTAACCAAGAGTTAATGTCTATTTGAATTTACAAGGGTCTTTCCAGTGCCTCTTGTGGTCGCTCATCAGGCTGCTGCAGAGCCAGGTACCTCCCCTGTGCCAGCTCCCTTTACTCACCAAAAAATCCCCATGTGACTCCACCAGGAACAGGATTGGTCCTGCTGAACCAGCAGAGTACTGGCTGGGTGTCCTGTCATATTTCAGGATATGGCACTTCCAGTGAGAGTTCAGCTAGACTAAAGGGAGTTTAGTTCAGGCCTTCTGCACAGTGATGAGGCCAAGGCTGCTCTCCTGAAGCAGTGTCATAGAGGGCTGGTAGCATCTGAGTGCTGTGCAGGGCCTTGGCAGGCTGGAGCCCACGGGTGTTTGTATGAGTGATTTTGTTTCTGCTTCCTTCACTGTGGCTCCCCACACCTCCTTTTCACTGCCATGTCATAGGTATTTCCTCCCTTTCCCTTCTGTTACTTCTCTGCCCCATGACAAGCAGACTCAATTCACCCCCTAAGGGAGAAAAATGGTTTTTAAAAGTGAGTTCTTCCCACAGAACTAGGATTATCCTTAGGTCCTGCTGATATCAGAGTGTAAAATTTCCCCCCCTTGCTAAGATGTGTGAGGCCCTTCAGGCTGTCTCATATGGCTTTTCTGCCAGCCACTGGAGTCAACCCGAGCTGGGAGGTGTCCATGCACCTTGCACTTGTCAAACTTTTGTGATTTTTGTGATTTTTATCCCAGGGCGGTAATTGAGTTCTAGAACTCCAGATCTTTGAAACAAGAGATTTCATGAAAGACTTTGATTGAAAGTGTGATCAAATAAAAATGCTCAAGGAGCTCAGAAGACACAAACTAAAGGGAGGAAGCTGTTGTGTTACTGTTATTTCCAAATACAATAATTTTAAAGGCAGTTTCGTGGGTTTTTTTTTGTAGATTCTTGGGTGACTATTTTGGACCATGCATGGTTGGTGAGACTGTGTTTTGAAAATTCCAGAACTGTTCAGATGATTGCATGGATTCATTTCAGCTGCTATGTGCAAAATCCCTTCCTGCTCAGGCTTTTTCACAATATTGGTATTACCTCTTATTCTTGGCCAGACCAAATATACAATGAAAATGGCTTTTGTTTCTTTATTGAAATGCTTAAACTTCCTGTCCAATCCAAAGAAGTACAGGAAAATAAACAAACAAAAGAAGGGATCAAATTTAAATGCACAGCATGCTTGCAGCTTTGGGTCTGCTGTCTCTGCATTGCACTTTTAAATGTAAAAGGCATGATTCCTGCCCAGATGGGGGGGTATGGCCAAGAGGGGAACCAAGACAGGGATACTCTGCTTTCTATCTCCTGCACAGATTTTATTGCGTGTTTGCTCTTTCATTGTTGTTTCCTTTAGTCTAAAATAAAGATAAACTAGACAGAAAGCAAAGTGGCCAGGCGCCACTGCACAATTATAATTAATTCACTGTTAATGTTTCAGACATTGTAACAGAGTACATTGGAATTGCTGGGGCGGGCTGAGATTAGTTTGAGCTCTTCGTGTACAAACTACAGGAGAGTCACATTAAATACCCACTCTAATTAATGTTTTCAGAATGAGCACCAAAGGGAATAGTCAGGCTTACCAGTGACAGAAAAGTTGGTTTGTACTTCTGCTTTCCAAATTCCCAGTGCGTTCTCACTCAAAAGGTGAGGATTTGAGAACAAATTGATCCATGACCTCAGAGCAGAATGTTCACAGCCCATTCCTAAACCTTGCTTCACCATATTATAGGATCACCTTGGAAAGGAGGATGCAACTAAGCTCAGACTCAAATCTGGGTATCTGCAGGCACAGGAACATTCATGATCTGATCAGGTCTGCAGAATCAGATCAGGTCACCTGTGGGAGTCAAAGGCTTCGTTTTGTCAAGAGCAAAATGGCTCAAGAAGGCGTAAGACCAGGTTCTGCAGTGTTTTCAGCCAAACTGTAGAAAGCAAAGCTGGTTTCTTCACAAAATTTGGAAATCTCCAGGATCTATTAAACTGAAGAGCACTTGATGTAAAGAAGAGGTCTCAACCATTAGACTATTCTAACAGTTAGAGGAATTAAGTAATTTTTGTACCTCCAAAAATATCTCTGTTCATAATTTTTCCTGCGGCCAGTATTCCCCCTGGGAGAGGAAAGCTGTGATAATTGTGATTGGATACATAATAATACGTGGTATTTATTACAAACCTTCTTATTTTTAAGTAAGGCGTCCTGTGGGTATTGAGTCAGATTGTTCAGGCCGAGCTTCCAGCACTGTGTGTCAGGGCTGTGTGTCTCTCCAGCTCTGTGTGTTTAAGCTCTGTGTCTGAGGAGTAAAAGAGCCCTTTGTATGTTGGGTCTGAAGGCAGCTGAAAGCGTGCCTCTGCTGGCTGGGTGTTGCCATTAAATATAGTTTATACTAGATCATCATTTATGCAAGGTGACAAAATCCACATTGAATTTCTGGTGAAACCTGGTCTGCTGTAGAACATTATTAGAGTACTTATTAGTACTACATTTTTCACCATGGATGTAGCCTGAATATCCTAATTTATGACCATCTGGTCTCCAGTCAAGAACAGCCCATATGACCAAAATGCAGCTTCCCTAGGTCAGCTCATACTTCCATGCTGTGACTCAAAGAAGAGGACACAGACCTCTGTAAAAAGCCATAAACACCTCCAAGGGGACTTGGAGAGGAGGGGGTGCCCTTCCCCTACCCCTTGTACAGCACACCCAGCAGGGCCAGTCATTGTCTCTGTTTATTCAGTGGTGTTTGGTAATGGTAACGTTCATTTCATTTAGGATTTGATTTGTTTACGAACTAATAAATATGATTTATAAAAAGTGCGTGTGGTTCACTAATTACTGCACATATGGCGTTTTCATTTTGTAAAACTGGCATTTGCTTTCTATTATGATTATGTCTCTGTTCACCAGTGCTAATTAGTTTGATTAGACAGATAACTTTAACCATTATTAGGACTAGATTAGGAGAACTTTGCATGCAGGGGAATGCAGGGTGGAAGAGTTCATCACCAGTGAAGATAGGTCAGCAGCACAGAGAATGCTCCTCATTAAATATTTTAAAATTAGTTTTTGTTTTGTTTGCCACATAGAAGAACTGAGAAGCGTTCACATTTAGCTACTTACAAAAATCCAATTAAACACAGTTGTTTAGCATGAATTTGTTAATCAGAGTTAATCTTTCCAATGAATGCATAATTTGGAATCTGTGTCTAAAATGTTCATTTAAGGATAAGCATATTACAGACAAATAAAATATAAAATGAGATTCTCTCCCTTGGAATTGACTCTCAATATGGAGCAATATTGACTGTTTTGAGTTGATTCTCCGGCATGCTGAGGGACAGAAGTGAAATTGGATAAAGACTAAGAAATGCCACATGAAAGCCAATGCCACCTGGGGTGGGCCATGTTTTTCCCAAGAGCCTCTGAAAATTGTTGAATAGTGTCATCTGAACTCTTCAGGATGCAAATAAAGAAACAGAGACTCCTATTTATTATCCATTTTAGGATCAAAATAATTATTCAGGGCTGCAGAAGCTTGATATTATTTTATTTCTTCAAATGGATCCTCTATCCTAAAAATGAGAGGCAAGTTTTCTTTACCAATATTTGAGAAATTATCTTAGTGCACTAAGAGAGTAAGTAGGATGTGAAATGCCTCCTTTAGAAAGGAGACTGATACTCAAATTAGATAACTGGGGATGCTTTCTTTAAGATGGCCACCCATTTGGCTTTGGACAATCCCCCTGCATTCATCCAGTTTGTGGGTAATTAATTGTTTTGGTAGCAGCATGAGGATGGTTCCCTGCTTTGTATGCAGTCCTGCTGCTTCTACTGGGTGTGCTCAGTGCCACTTGTGAGTGGCCCTTTTTTTTTTTTTTTTTTTTTTGTCTTCCAAACAATTTATAAGGGAACAGAAAAGTTCTTTCCCATCTGAAGAGAATTGCAGGAATATTGAAAAAGACATAAATCTGCTACTGAAGGGCGAACACATAGAGAAGCAGTAAAGTAGATTGTTGTGGTATTTACTCTCTCCTTGGCTCTTCTGGAGGATGCCTCCTGCCATGCCTTTCAAAGAAAACCCCAGACAATTTAAATGTCAAAGTCTCAAATTCCAACATGCATCATTATTGTTGGAAGCGTTTGCTCCAGGAAAAGTTTCAAAATTGCCGTTTCTATATCTTAAAAGAATGTGAACAGGATGGCCAGATTCTGAGATGGTATAAATTGGCAGAGGTTCGTTATTTCAATGTGGTTATCCTGCTTTACACCAACTGAAAATCTGGCCCTGGAGAATGAATATTTATGCCATGCCAGAGAGGTTTGAAAACCCTTTTTAAAAAATGAGAATGAATAAAGAAAGAGCTGGGATATGCTCTGTGCTGATGAACCCAAAGCCAAATGTGACCTCCCCTTGACCTTTTATGCATTTAAGTTGAAAAAGGCCATTTTGATACATTCCACTGGAGCTTAAAATGCCTATATTTCAATTCCAAAGGTCAAGCTCTCTTCTCAGTGTACTGTAGACCCAGCCTTGGCTGCTCCCCATTGATGTTGCCTGACTGTACTTCTGATTTGCCATTGACTGTTTGCTGTTTTTCTAGCTAACGTAAGTGAAAGAGATAATTCAAATGATTTTGAGCTCTGTGTCAGTTCTGATTATATCCCCTGTGCTTGGTGCAGTGTTAGTGGCTCCAAACTCATTAAGTTTCCAGGAAATTTGAGATTACTGTGTTAACTATACCTTAGTCACTGTATTTGTCTTTGATTTATCTATTTATAAATTCCACTCAAGCGTTTTTGAAATTTCCTTTTATCACTATGTCTAATATCACTGAACTAAGTAATTTTTCTTCACCCCTTCTGTTTTCTTTTCCCTTTTGAGTGTTTTGGATACTTTTTTTTTTTCAAATTCCCAAAGTGAAAGGGAACTATTTCCAGGAAATGATGTTTCATGCATGTCTTAAAGTAAATCTCCACATCTTCAGTGGATGTAAGCAAAGCCCCACTGAGATGAAGGGACAGGAACTGGCACTGTCTTGAATCTTAAACTTTGCATCACTGGAGCTATGTCAATTTACACCAAATTAGAAAAGTAGTCAGAGTTTTGTGGCTAACAAGTCACACGTCTGCCTACCTTCCTCTGGACATTGAAACAGCCATTATAGTGGATGGTTCCCAAAAAAGGGGACAAATGCAGTCCCATCAAGCAGGCTGACAGGCCTTGATAATGATTTCTCTAGATAGAATTGCAAAGTAATCATTGTCTCTAATAATCTCTCCAATTACTTTATAGAATAATAGTTTATTATAAAATCTGTTTTAGCAGACTGTCTATTTTTATCCTCTCCCCTTGAAAAATGAAGTGGAACACATAAGAACTGTGGAACATTTTTGGAAAACTAAGGGATTGCTCCTACCTAATAGCACAACCAACAGGAGGATCTTTTACCAGGTTGTAATTTGTGTCAATTAACACAGCTTAGTGCATTTTGGTGATGAACAGCTCGCTAGGGGCCCTGTCACCCTGCTCCTGTTGGGATGTGCCTTACTGCACAATCCCAGCTAACCAGGACCAGATGTTCTTGTCCCAGCCCTTGGCCATGCCTAGGTTTCCCTCCAGTGCTCAAATGAGAGGGAATCCAGTCCAACTGGAAAGATAAGGTGCAGACTCCTTCCAGTGTGAGGAGAATTGATAAGGAGCAGATCAATAGCTAATCCCCTTCAGTGGGCAGCAAGGCCACCGTCTCAGCAGTGGGGCATCCCCTCCTTTTCCCCTTCTGCTAAATTGCAAAATTTCTGTAGTGGAAAGAGTGTAACGCTGCACTTGGGTGGTAGAAACCAAACGGAAATAAAACTGCCAGGGGGAGAAGTGTATACATGTATTGAGCAAAGGCCAAGCAGTGTATTTGCCTTTGACTTCATCCTTGGAAGGGACACCTGGGTTTGGTGACAGTTTCACCACAGTGGTACCTATCCAGGATACCAATTCCAGCCTGAACTGGAAAAATTTGGCAATAATTTAATCATAATAATAATATTTGGCAAAATTTAAAGCAACTGGAATGGCTGGGAAATGTCAGGCAGCATCAGGAGCTGGCAATGCTACCAGCTGCAATTATAATGGAAACCTAATAGGCTCTTGACCATGGAAAACCCCTTGGACAAGCACATCTACACACAGCTCATGTGAACAGGTGGAATTCTGTAAAACCCAGTGCAGATGCAATAACACACACTCTCAGAGCACTTGTCTTTAGTACTTTTTTCTGGTTCAGCTATTTGCTCAGCTATGAGATAAAAACAGACTCACCTTACATTTGTACCTGCCAAGTAGCATTGGAAGGACTATTTGTAATCACAATTCATTCCTGGAACTTGGAGAGTAAATATCATTGAAAAAATGGTATGTCTGGCTCTCCATGTCTCCATCCATGTCTCTGCTTTCTCTGGAAGGATTCACCTGTTGGCTTTTCACTCTGTGCCCACCTTCTGGAGCTCCAGAAGTCTCTGGTGGCAGCAAGCAGCCTGAATTGCCTTTCTGAGAACTTTCCATCTATTTTATTTGAGGTATCCCCAGGCTCCCTCTCCCAGACCTTGGACTCTCTTATAGGGATGGTGACTCCATCTGCTTCAGCTTTTCTGAAAGGAATAGAAGAAAATATAAGTGCTAATTACTTCTTTTCTTTGTGAGCTGAGATGAATTTTGCTTGATATTTTTGCAGAAACATCAGCATAAGCACCAGTGAAAGCTTGGTGGGAAACAGGTTAACTCTGCTTTTTCACAACTGTTGCTCCCAGTGCAGATACTTGGTACAGAAATCAGGTTAAGCAATATAAAAGTTTACTTCCCACAACCATCCCCAAAGTAATTAACTGTGAAAGGAAGAGGTTTGATGATGAGTTGGTTTCATGAGTCAGGGAAGCAAGGAAGGAAAAGTAAATCTTGTCCCTTGGATTAAGCAAGCTACTTTTCTGCATGTTGCTTTGGGCTTGGGTGAAAGAAGCTGCTGTGGGTTTTAGTCATTGTTTAATTGAGGGGAGTTATTTAACTTTTGTTATATTTTTCCCTTAAAAAGGCAAAATACTCCTTGTATTTATTTGTTATTACTTTATAGCAGCAGCCATATTGTGTGGCATGTTTCAGAAAATACATTTGCGAAAGGATTTATGTGATGTTAACCCTGCAATGCTCAGACTGGGCTCAGGGATCCAGGGCTGCTCCTGAATGCCAAGGCCCACTTTTGAGAAAGAGGAGCTCTTAGGGCCATGCCAGACAGTTGGTTCTGGTAATGCAAAAGGAGAAAAGATACTTTATGAATACAAGTAATTTCTCTGTAGGCAACACAGCAAATGTGAGGCAAAAAAAAAAAATAAATTCATTAAAAGTAAAAACGCATAGGAATGCAGTTAAATCTGAATGGGAGGATGTAGCATCCTTCTTTCCTGTGAACAACCTGTCGTGGGAGAATAGATGGTATTTGGGGGCTAAGAGGGTTTTTTGCCTCTCATAATCTTATCCTATGTATTTTTCCTCTCCTACTTTGACGTTGTGTTCCAGGCAGTTTTCATTCTGCCCTTCACAAATTGTGTAGTGTGCACTGAGTCATGGGCTTGTGCTTTCAGAAAGGTTGTCAGTCACAGCTATTCTCGTGCAGCAATGATATGATTAGCTCTGTTTTGTACTGTAAAGTATTAATTTAACTGAAGTTTGAACACAGTGAAAAAAGAACTTTCAGTGGGTGAATGTGCCAGCTTAAAAGCGGAGATGCTATGTGGCATGAGTGGTTGCCTTCCTTTGGGATTGTGGGAAAGGGTGGCAAGGAAAAGCAACCCCCCATGTGAGAGATCGTCAGGCACTGACATTCATGGGAGTATTCTAATAGCCCTTATTCCAGGCAGTGCCTGGGGAGCTCATGAGCACAGGGCCCTCCAGAGCCCTGTTGCCTCAGGAACCTGGTCCTGGCATTCCCAAACTCACAGCCTGTGCCTGGATCTCCTCTGCAGGCTCACTTGTGTCTGGGTGGGGGCTCTGTAAGGGGCCTGGTTTGTGGGGGTCTCCAGGGCTTTCTCCCAGCAGCTGTCACACACATGCCTGCAGTGGTGGGGCTGCCAAAACCAGAGAGGAGAGGTGGAGCTGCCCGGGTCCCCGAGGGAGCCGTGATTGCCATATCTTGATGTGTCTCAGCGCTGCCTTTTCCTTCCACTCTCTCCCCTGTACCTGAAATTTGATTGGTAATCGACCAACATGGGCTGCAAAAGTGGTGTCAGCCTGAGCTGTGAATTGGCCTGCTTTTGTCAGTTTGTCACAGTTTTATTGCTGTTTTAGCACAGCTCTTCTGTCACCCAGAGAAAAGCCTGGCAGGCTGATGTCCTCAGGAGCAGCCCCCAAGTGCAGAGGGACCAGGGGTTCCCTTTCTCTTCACCAGCTAATCCAAACTTCACATTTTCTTTCTGGTCAAAGAGCAACCTAAAGCCAAAAGAACCTGAGGTGCACTGTGCTTACCCCATCTCCAATACTGCCTGGAATTCACCTGCAGTGGTGCTCAAAACGATTGCCTTGAGAGTAAGATAAAAATTGTGTCCTCAACTAAAAGCGACCATATTAGGTTCATCTCTTTGCAATCGTTAAGTTTATTACAGGAAAAACAGAATGGTTTCTTTAAATCAAAGTATTTCAAATGTAGGAAAGGAGGGATAAGGGAGAATTGCAGGCCTTTCATGAGACTCATCTTAAAAGGTAATTTAGCTTTCTGCACAGCAGCAAATAGATCTGGCAGTTCACCCAAAACCTAGCTGAAAGGATGTGTGTTTATACCTCTTATTTACACTGAGATTTCAAAATAAGCTTTTTGAGCAAGCTGTGATCTTTTATTTGGTTTCCTTAAGCTCAGAATATTGCAGTGTCAGACTCTGTTTTCTTAATTGATTATAACTTTTTTTATAACTCATATTGCAAAACTCATGATGAGTGAATAATGTGCTGCCCAGTGCTTCTGCAGCTTGGCCCAGAATTTGGCTTCAAGTACCTTTTTTCACATCTTTGTTTCTGACACAAATATCTTTGCTGTTGCTTTGGATAAATGAGTCCTTTCCAGTGGCCCAGGGTGCTTGAAAATAGTCATGATCCAGACAGCATGTCTGAGTGACCCTACAAATAGCAAACATGGGGATGCAGCTCAGCATGCATAAGCAACCCTACAATAATAACTTTCTGTGTGTGCAGTCCAGCAGGTGGGAACAATCCAGAGCTAGGCTGATAAAAGAGCTGCTGAAAGTGTTATGGAAGTAACAGATGTAAGTGACTTTAGTTTTCTTGGGTTTACACCTGAAAATTCTATTACTACTACTCTATTATTATTATCATTATTATTATTGTTATTCTTAGCAGTTGCCATTACCTAGCTTTGCAGACTTGTGTTATTTTTTCATCAGCAACATCCAGTCTGTTGTTTTTCTGGAAGCTGTTCCTCCTATCTCTCCAGCTCAGCTCCCAACACTTACCCATGTCTAAGTCATCTTGCACCTCACTGCTCCCCCAGCTGCTCTGTTCATATCCTGAAATCAGTTTGCAAGCAGGAGCCTCAACCCCTGAGTATCCTCAACAAGCCCTCGATGTTTCCAGTTCTACTCCTGGAAAGGGACAAAGCAAAGCTCAGAGCGTGTGAGACTCTAAAAAATGACGAAAATGTTATTGTTATTTCTAAATGTTATCCCCATATGTTCAGGAAGGAGATCAGGTTGTGCTTTGCAGAAGCACCTGCTTGAGGAGGCAGAGTGGGGTGGAAGCGGGGGGGAAGCCCAAACCTCTCTGTTCCCAGGATGATGCGATGCTAATCCGCCGGGAGGAGGATGAGGATGAGGATGAGGATGAGGATGAGGATGAGGATGAGGATGAGGATGAGGATGAGGATGAGGATGAGGATGAGGATGAGGATGGCCATGGCGATGCCTGAGGGCGGGCTGGTCCCCGCGGGGCCGGGGCGGACATCTAGCGGTGGCAGGGCTGCTTACAGGGCTGCGGGCATGCGAACTCCTCCTGCCCGGCGCCGGCAGCATCCTCAGCATCCTCAGCATCCTCAGCATCCTCAGCCGCATCCCGGCTCACTGCCCGCTCCCCATCCCGCGCACCCTCCTGTCAGGAGCCGAGCCTCCTCGGAAAAGGGGCAAGGAAATTTCATTTATATCCTCATACTCCCCGTCGTTATTTCCTTCACATGCTGTGTTTCCTTCACTGTACCGTAGTGCTTGATTTTTCTTTTTTTAAACAAATTTAAGCAGAGATTTTAATTGTGCAACAGCTCATTTCCCAAAGGATTTCAGGTTGTCACCAGCAATGTCACCTACCTGAGGTGACCTGCCTTTAACAGCCCTCCCTGAAGGGCTTCTGCAGCCTCCTTGAGGAGCCAGGCTCTCGAGGGTGAATGTAAAAACATTGCTGAGAATTAGTGTAGTATACTATTATATAGTATTCTATGAAACATTATATATATAATAGTATATATAAGTATATATATGTATTATATATATAATATATAATATATAATATATAATATATAATATATAATATATAATATATAATATATAATATATAATATATAATATATAATATATAATATATAATATAAAATATATAATATAAAATATATAATATAAAATATATAATATATAATATATAATATATATTTTTATATATATATAAAATACATTATGAAATACTCAGTATTCCCATAAGCCTCCAGCTAAGGAATGACCTGGTCCAGGCCCAAAAGGAGGCTGAGCAGTAATTGCACACCGTGGGGCAGTTGTGGCTTAGATTGTCCCCTGCTCATATTGAATCTTGAGGTTGCAGGGCAAACATTCCACAAATCTTAGATTTCCTTCCATCGACCTCCTCTTGCACCAAATTGTGTATTTAAGGCACCCTTCCATGTGCTTCTGTCTGTCTGTCTGCCCTTCTCAAAATAAAAGGCAGGACCTATCCAGTCAGATGCAGTGAAACAAGAAAATGCTCAGATATTTTAATACCCTGGAGCTACCCCTCAGCAGATAAAATGGCTAAAAATGAAATTTAAAGCACATCTGATTTACCTGTTGTTTGTGTGACTCAAATACCTATGTTTAATTTTGTCTATGGATTGGAAAAAGTTAATTTCAAGCCTTGTTTCTCTTGCTAGCAGCAACAACCTTTTAAACTGAGTATTACTGGTGAACCATATAGAGCTGGTTAAAAAAAAATGCTTTTCAGTTCCACCATGCAGTTGTTCGGACGACAATTATGGCAGCTGAAGTTTAATCATAGTGTTTGATAGCTCATTTTCTCAATGTCAACACGAGGCACTGTTAAAAAAAATGAATTCTTTCATTTGATAAGCTGGCTCCAGAGCACTGGGCTCATTCAATAGGAAAACTCTTTCACAGGGCTGCAGCATGCATGGTTTTTCTCTTTCCTTTTTTTTTTTTCCTCCTCTTTCCTTTTTTTTTTCCTCCTTTTTTTTTTTTTTCCCCCTGAAAGCCACCCAAGAAGAGATTAATCACAAGGGGGAAACTCAGCTTCACCCTCTAGCTGCAGGTCGCAATTTTTATTTGTACGGAATTGGCTTTTGGAAAGCTGAAGGCTGCCTGAGGGCAGGGACCTGATATAAGAAGAACCTGAGAATGAAGCAGCAGGGATTGATTAGCCTACTTCATATCCCACACTCCATAAGCACACTCCAACCGCAATCTAACACACCGCTGAGCTGAATAGACAAGAGAAATTGGATTCCTTCCTAATATTTAACCTTCAAGTCAGCTCCAACAGTTGTTGATATGTTGTTCTACCAGCAAGTAACAGTCGCTTTTTTATTCCAGCACCCACCCACACACATATATATACAGTTTTATAAGTTATATGCTATATATTTACATATTTTCCATTTTCAATCTGTTTCAGAGCATGGTTTACCTAATCCATTTCAGTAAAAGTTTCAGGGAAGAACAAACTGACCAAACAATTATGCATAAAGCTGTAGTGAGGGAAGGGAGGGAAAGAGAAATAAAAAGTAGAAAAAACTCATTGTCTGTTTCATGTCTTTCAAGGTCTTTTTCACACAGTCGTTTTTATTTTACCTGTAATTTTCCCAGTTCATTAATTGCAGGAATAGTCAGGATTGTATCTAGTGATGTGGATGCTGCTGCCATCCTGGAGGTTTCATTTTAGATTTTTCTGTGTAGATGAGCAACCTGCATTTTGGGGAACGTTTGCAAACCTGACAGAAGGCTGGGTGGCACGAGACTCGACAGGACAGCCCAAGGGAGCAGCCACAGCTCCTGGGCCCTCACTGAGCCCCTGAGGAAAGCTCCCCTTCCCAGCAGGAGGAAAAGCTCAGAACATGATGCAGGATGTGAAAATGGTGATTTCGGTGGGGCCTTTGGGGCCTGGCTCTCAGAGGAGGGCTCGGACAGAGGGAGTCTCTTAGGAAAGGCTGGTTCTGGGGGACAACCCCTGGTCTGCAAGCATGCCCACCCCACTTTGCTGAGGTCTGACATGCTGAGCAGCCCCAGGCAAACTCCTGGGGTCACTGAAAGGCTGCCTGAAGGCTTGCTGAGCTCCCAGGCTGCCTTCCCTCTGCTGGGGTTGTGGAGTTGCATAGATCCCAAGCCCCCGTGGCCTGCCTTGGCTCCCAAGCCCCCAGGAGGGCTGAGCTGCCGTGACCCCCCCAGGCTCGTGGGTACATGGGGTGTGACACACTCCCCATGGGGCTCTCCAAAGGGGAGTTTTCTGAAAATATCTGTCCCAGGGAAGAGTCACGTTTCTGATTCTTCCTTCATGTTTGGAATGAACAGAAAATGAGAAATTGGGATTTATTTTTTTTCTCCAAATGGTCATTTTGATTCATGCTTAGCTGTGCAGCTTCTGTGCTTTCTGAGAAACTCAAGTGCCTTTGCAGGGACCCCTGAGAAGGGCTGTGCCAGGAGCAAGGACTCTTCTTGTGTTGTTTGGCTGTCACAGGGTGAGACACACACACATAGGTGGAAAACACTGGCTTGTCCATCCTACTTACTACCATGGCCAGAGACTGTACCCAATTTTCTTTACTCTGTGTAGAAAGAACCAGTGAGCAGGGATTATGAAGCCTCCTCACACTGTGTAATCAACCTAGATCTTCTAGAATTGGGCACTGTCATTTTGCAGCTCATTGTGAAAAAAGGTTGTCTTAATAATGCAGTCTATTGGGAGAACATGCTGCTGAAACTGCTGCAAGCAAAGTGAAATTTTCATGTAAACATCTTCAAATATTTTTATGACCCATCAGCTTGAGTTTTATAAGTCAATGTATGAGTGAATACACAAAGCTTCTCTCTTTGTTTGCATATCCTGCCTCTACTGAGTTTTAAATGTTCATGCTATGTGGACAAAATCCAACTCTACATCTGTTTATGGCATATGTAGGCAGCATCATCTCCAAGATTTTTTTTTTTCATGTCTAGTTGAGCTCAGTAGCTTTGTGAAAAAGAACCCTCAAGGCTTGAGCTAGCTTCCCTGTACCCTGACTGTGGTTTCCCTTACAGGCTTGGGATCCTCTGGATTCATGACGTGTCCAAAATAGGACAGCAGAAACAACTATCCCTCCCTGAGAAAAGGGACACACGTGACACATTTTCCCCCCAGTGATGGCTCTGATGATAATTATGTCCATGTCCCCCTGATCACAGTGGTGTGACTTTCCAACCTGTGGATCTGGAGACCTTAACTCAAGAATAAAGCCGTGTCCTGGAAAAGAGTGATGGAAGTGAAACAATAAGGGCTATTCAGTAACTTAGGGTGGCATTGATGAGGGCATTGATGAATCTGCTGGTTATGCACTTGCTTCCCAGGGGATCCTGGATAAATCATGGAATTAAAGCATGGTTTGGGTTGGAAAGGACCTGAAACATCTTCTCATTGCAACCCTCTGCCATGGACAGGGACACCTTCCACTGCCCCAGGCTGCTCAGAGCCCCATCCAGCCTGGCCTTGGACACTGCCAGGGATGGGGCACCCACAGCTCCTCTGGGCAACCTGTGCCAGTGCCTCACCACCCTCACAGGAAAGAGTTTCCTCCTGATATCTAAATCCCACAGGCCTCTCATAAGACAGCACTTCCTTCTGTGTGATTTCAGCACTTAGTCTACAAAATCTATGGATCTGTCTATCCCAAGTGTCTATCCCAGGTCTTATCTCTCTATGGTTTGAACTGATGCTTTAACACAAAACTTTACCCTAATTTTTTTTTTTACCACTGGTAGGGACATACTGGAGCTATTATACAAAGCCAGGGCTTGCTCACCAATTTGATTAAGAAAGAAAAGGAGTGCAGGAAAGGCAAAATGGGTTTTAAAATATTTTTGTGACACAGCATTTGACAAGTGACAGAGCACTACAGCCTTCATGATGGAAAATTGAGATTTAGCAGCCTCAGAAAATTGTGGGAACAAGCTGATTTGATCATGATGTTTGTAAAATGATCATTATGTTTCATTTTTATAAGGCTGAGGAGCTTTCATGGGATATACAGTGTTTGGTTGAAAGGAAGCACTGGGACTATATCCTAAGAAGTTTCTTTGATATAGTTAGATATTTTCATTTGTTGGAATTTTTGCTTTGTCTGAAATTTTGACTGTTCTGATCTGGGACTTTGCTGAGGAATTAAAGCTGTGGCCTTTCATCTGTTCCAACGCTATGGGCTGTGATTCACAGGGGCAGTGATGGCAATAAACAAAGCAATTCCCTTCCCTGTGCACTGGAAGAAGCTTTGCTGTTGCACTGGCTTTTTGAATGCCCTCATTTTGTGTCCGTGTGTACATTTTATATGTCACTGTGTCTCTGCCTTGGTTCTGCACATTCACAGCAGTCTGCTGCTATCAATAATTCCCTGGGCTGTGTTAGCCATACCTGCCAGGTAATTTGGGTTCCTTCCCCTGCGAGCATGCTTTCCTGATGGCAACTGCCTAAGACTGCACTGTTGTAAAGAAAAGCCATTTTTTTAAGGTGAAACATAAATATGTGTTTGTGTGGTGATCCCAGCACATCCAGTGGGGGAGTGAGAGTGCTCCACGTGGGCAGCAGAAAAAGTTCCTTCTGAAGTGCTTGAGAGACATTTTAAACATCTCCCCCTTTTGATATATATTGCTATTAGGGTGCTGGTTGCAAATTTTGTAACTAATAGTCTCGCCTGATATTTCTAACAACTTAATGAGTGCTGTGACAAATGTAAATAGCGTTTCAGTAACACAAGTTTCCAGTTTGTATTAAAATGGAAGAAGGCCTTTAGTAAGACATAGCTCCTGCTGGGCTGTGTGCTGTAAAACCTCATTTTGAGCCCGTGCCTGTGCGCAGGAGCTCAGAGCCCGAACAGGCGAGAAGGATTTCTGTCTTCATTTTTATAAATGAGAAACTGAGGCAAACGAGTCATGAAGTGCCGTGTCCAGATTGCATGGGGACGGTGTAATAGAGCCAGAAAATCTATTGTGCTATCTTCCTGTCAAAGAGATGTGTTGCTTTCCTGACCTTACTGTTATGGAAACCTTGCGTGAGGTGAGTAGCCTTTCAAGAGTGGGATGCCAGACTGTATTTCTTTTTCCCCAAAATAAATTTGTCCGTGCCACTAGGAGCTCACCAGTAATCAGGAAATATTGCTTTCCAAAGAGACAAGATGCTTATCAGGTGGCAGGGCTGCACAGGGGGCTGGATTACAAGAGGGTGAGCATGGGCAAGCAGCAGCTCCTGCCCTTGGAAAAGCCCCTTTTTGGTCACTGTGAATCCCCTGTGCCATCACTCCCCCAGCACCAGCCAAAATTCCTCTGCTTGCCATCCCCAGCACTGCTGGTGCCTGTTTCAAGCCCTGCTGTCGCTGCTAGTAAGCAATGAAATTGCTGCATTCACAGTATTGCCTGAATTAAGCACATGTAATCATGTCCTGGAAAAAAAGTAAAAAGGAGACTTGGTTGAATTTACTACAGGAAGATATAAAAAATAAATGCAAGTAGAGGGGAAATGAGAAATGCATAACAAAAAAAAAAAAAGTAATAGCAATTAGATAAAGTGACAAAAATGCTGGGTTTAGCTGAAGGAAGCCTTATCTGAAGTAACATCCAACTGTTGGCCCTAATCTCATCAACACCCAGACCCTAATGCTGCTAAAATCCCATAATGTGGCTGAGCCCTGTTGAACACAGGCTACAGCTTGGCCAGGGCAGCCTTTCTCTGCTGGTAATAAAATGCTCTACAAAGTAATTCAGTAATTCTAAGGCGCTCCATTTATGGTTTTGCAAAAATTGCCACTCTCTTCTGGGTTTCAGACTAACTTGAGAGGATTTAAGCATAGTGTTAGTGTTCCACTGCTGTGGAAAAGCCATAACCATGAAGGAAAACAGAAACAGGAAATCATGAGGAAAACTCTGTGTAAAGCAGGAGAATTCTCCAGGTGCTCTGGTAAGAGCATGTTTTATTAGACATGATTATGTTCTGTGCTGTTTATTCAATCACAGCATCATCTCCATCCTCCTTTTCCTCAGCTCCTTGCAGTCACTGTCACTTCACATCATGCACAATGGAAACAGACACATATTTATTCACCCTGACCCAAAAGTAAGTTTTGTGGCATCTGTATCCCCTCTCTGTTGTTCAGTGTGTTGTGCCAGCATTCAGAGTCAGCAGGTGAGCAAAGAGTGGGTTTGTCAGGCACAGCCTGGCACTCCTGCTCACCCTGCCATGTGCCCTGCTGGCTGGCACCATGGCAAATTTGGCCTTCTTGCTGCACACCTTACCAAAGCATAGGACCTCTCTTCTCTTTTTGTTTCATTAAACCCACTGCTTCATTCTTCCTTTTGGGTTTTCCATCTCTCCATGGAATCTTTTCTTCAAAGGTTCTGTTTCCTTATGGGACCTTTTAGTCTTCTCCATCTGTATCCTCATCCACACAGATTCCCACAATGACTTACTCTTCATTTATTGGTTCCTCTTATTATTACTCTATTTTTTAGCCCCTACCTATTCACAGCTGCCTCATTTTCTCCTTTTCATACAATCCTATCCCACAGATGATGCACACTACTTGACCCACAACATCTTTATTTAGTTTGAATTCAGTAGTTCTTCCCAATGAAAGCAACCTCAAAACATTCACTGCTTTTTTCACACTGATTTTTTTTTTTTGTAAGTTCTCCTGCCAAGACACATCTTTTTGATGGGCTCAATTTCTTTACACCTCTTTCCAGCCAAACTAGCATAATTTTCCCTTTGAGAAGAGCAGTTTCTTTCTCTCATTCCAACTGACTTCTGGTTGCTGATGAAATCTGAGAATAAGCTGTGCTGGACAGCAGGACATCTATTTTATCAGACACACAGATTGTGTTCCTTTGCATGTTATGCTTAAGAATGTAACCTGCTTGAGGGGTCTTTAGACCATGTGCCAAATAATGGCTACATTACACCACAATTACATACCCACACTTGGAAGAAAATGCTGTTTCTGTTGTGACACTGTTTTCATCCAGTCTAATGGGTTTTATTCCCTAGGAAAGTAAAAGATCAGAATGCTTCTATTAACCTTGCTCTCCTAAATGTTTGAGTAGTTAAATTCTAGGTCATTATATTGATTCACAAGGCAACAAGTAAATTCTGTGGTTGGTAAGTATTTGCCAGTTGACTAGGCTTTATCCAATTCCATCTTGCTCCTGCAGCAGCATAATATTTCCATTGCAGTCAGCTTATGGGTGCAAATGATCCCATCTGCATCTTGATTTATTCCTTACTAGTTGGAAATATGCAGTGTCAAGTTTTCAGTGAATTTTGCTAGGTCCTAATGAGGATTCAATGTAACAGGATTTTTTCCAGCTTCAGTCTTGTAGAAAAGTTTTTCTGCATATCTGTCTTTTCAAATCAAAAAAAGATACAGTGTTCTGGTATATAGTATATTTTACTTCCAATAAAGTTTTAGGCTATGCTAAAGACAACTGTGCACTTCAGTCATACCCCTTACACCACTGTGGTATTGACAAGAAGCAGAAAATGATGGTTGGGAAGATGAGGATTAACTCCTGGGTCTGTCTGACAAGATGGGAGGAAGGGGTTTTAAGGCCTGTTAACTCTCTTGAAACAGAAGATCAGTAAAAAAGAAAGGGTCAGTAGCAGAATTTAGGGCTCAAAAAGGCTGCCCTGAGTTGCTCAGTGCACAACAGCCAATATATTTAAGTGGTTTGCTAGACTAGTGTTGCTAGAACATATTGTTTTCTTCCCTAAATCCTTTCTTTTCTGGCTTCTATGCGTTGTTGGAGAGGAAGTGAAGAGCACCTTTTCTTTATGGCACTGAAAGGCCATGTCTGGATTGACAGGAACCACAGCAGCCTTTTTTTGTGGTGGCAGAGCCTGTCCCTGACCACATTATTCACTCATCCAGGCGTTTGTCAGTCCAGGTGTTTCAGAGCTGGTCCTGCTGCTTGTTTAAGAGTGAGGTGCCAAAAGGTGCGGTTGCTGTTATGAAAAGATATCCACTTGGTTGTGGAGCTAAAATCAGATTGTCACTGATTTAAAAACCTGATACTGCTGCCCATCACACTGGAACGTGCTAATGGTTCCTGTAAGGTTGGTAATCCCTGTGCTTATCCAGTGTTATGGAGTAATGCTCCTGACCAGCATAAGCACGGAGATTTGGTTATTATGTAGAAGAGTTATAATAAGAAATATGACTGCAAAAGCAAAGCAGTCAGTTGAAATTGGTCTATAATTAAATGCTTAGAAAATTCTGTGCTTAGCTCATTTTAAAATCAAGTGCTTCTTTGTAGCAATTTCCTTTCTTTAATTACAATTTCCTGTCTAGTTTGACATTTACAATGCAATCTTGGGGGACATGTTTGTGATTTATTATTCTTGCTCCTATCAGGATATCACTCGGCAGAAATGAGTTTATAAAATAAGAGCTCAAATTATTATGGCCTTTGACCAATAAAGCTGGCTCATAATTTCAGGCCTGAAAAAAGATTAACATTTTTGACAATCAAATGCAGAATTACCAATGGGGGACAATTTTGAAAACTATTTCAATTTTCTGAAACACTGTACATTTTTAATAAGGAATATATAACTGGTTCTATATCGGAGCACAGGCTTAAGAGTAGAAAGAGCAATAGTGAATCGTAAAGCAAACCTGAAAGGAAGACTTGAACATCTAACATTGTTTAGCCTCTTCTGAATGAAATTGAAACTGCTAAATCAACACTACTTGAAAATTACCTAATGGAAGAGATATAAAAGCTCAGACAAGTTCACAGCAATACACTCTCCCTTTTCTTTAGCATTCCTGACTCCTTAGGCTAATTTGTCTGGAGGAGCCAGGAGAAATTTTTCTGGTTTTGGTTGATTTTATTTTTTTTTCAAATCTTACCGAATAAATTTTTTTCTTAGTTATTATTTTTCTTTTGGGGTTTCACTTAGAGAAACAGATGCCCCTGCTAAACTGCATAAACATGATCTATTCGGCTGTCACTGCTTTTCCAATGACTTTCTTTGTCCCTGATTCAGGAAAATGTCATTGTTCAGGACAACACAGAAGTCAAAATGAATTCTCCGTGACTCGTGCAAATGTTCAAAGTTAAATGCGAACTTGTCTGTAACACAAAGTAGGCACCCTGCCCTGTGTGCTGGGAAGAGTGAGTTCTCAAAAGCTCTATCCAAAGTGGTAGGTGTGTTTTTAGTGTTAATTTGATGTAATGTCAAAATGGATGGCCTATAAAATTATATTGAAGGAGAGAGAAATGGTATTGGCAGGGAAGAAAATCTGTATCTTTGGAGATCTTTAAAACAGCTCGTGTACACATTGCTAGGAGGTGCAAATGCTTAGCACCTCTCAAAGTCAGGCTGCTTTTATTTAGATGCCAGCATATAGAGTTAAGAGCCTATTTTTAAGTACTGTGAATTAAAATCATTATTTTAAAGAATCTGTCCTCCCTCATGCCCGAGGAGATGAGAAAACATGGTATTAGTTACTTTGCTTTAGTAAGGCAAAAGTGAGACAGTGGCAGGGCTCTGACTCCAAGTCGTTCCAGGGGTAAGGGCAGGGCTGGGAGTCCTGCCACAGCATTTCCTGGGCCAGCCTCAGCTGCCTGCACCCTACTCATTAGCTGGGAGCACATCAAGTTTCTGCCCTCTCAAAGCATTATTCCATTGGGATGTATTTTACTTCAGGGGTGGGCTTAAGTGAATGCTCAAACACCCCTTTTCTAGGGCACCTGTCTGCAGTTTGAATGGGGAGGAAGTAATGTGGAAACTGGATGCAGCCATGAAGAGGTGGTCATGAGCACCTGCACTGCTCCCCTGGGCAGGAGACCTGGCAGGAACAAGGAATGAGGAGCTGCTGTCTTCCCAGAGAAGAGACTCCAGACAAGTCCATGGGCTGGTTACAACATGTAGCTCTGAGGTGGGGAGAAGGAAGGTTAAACCCATGGAACTGCATGATTTGCTTAGAAAATTTTCTGAGCAGTTCTGAAAAGCAATGTGGTGGCAGGAGCCAATACTTGCTAGAAAGGAGGAAAGTTCAGTGAGTAATGAGACCAACATGTCTTCATCACCCAGTGTCAAAACAGAATGGAATTTTGATGGCTGGGTATGTTTGACTTTGGGCTGTGACCAGTAATGATGACTAGACAACCTTTTTCTCCAGCTACTTCCACTGCTTAATTATTTTATTACAGAGTTACCTCAGAAAGGACAAGGATTTGTTAACCTGTCATCTTTGCATCTTGATATTGAAATAGAATAATCAAGAATTCCATTACTATCTAGTCTGGAAAGGCACGAGTTATGAACTCAAATACCTTTTGGCTATAAAAAGGTTTTATGCAATCATAAAACTGCAGAGTTTACATAGGAGATTCACATGCCAGTACACACCTGCCAAAAGTCTCCATTCAGTCAAACTCTGAGACATAATAGGTCATGCTCTGTCTCCTCTCATTAGACCCTGGCCAGGAGGCCAGTGCTGGCAGCTCAGTCCAAAGGCCTTTCTGAACATCTAGAAAAGTTTTCCCTATTGAGCGGGATTTGCGTACAAAATCCTCAGTGTGTTGTAATTTGACTTGAATTCCTAAATGGAAAGAATTAAATTACCTCTCCAAAAATCCTCTCCCTTTTCTTTAAGGATTATGTTATACTCTTTAATTCTGGGCTGAGTGAATTCCCATGCAGGAAGAAAAACATACTTATGAGCTGAGGTTCCTGAGCTGATGTGAATCAGCAGAGCATCGCTGGTGTCATGAAACCATGCAAGTTTATACATGCTGATTACTTGGCCCTTAACATCACAAGGCTTTCCTAGAGCTGTGTGTTTTGACTCTGTCAAATCTTTCAATCCACATATGGATTAGATATATTTTTTACTTATGCACAGATGTTTTAGGCCATGGAGAGAAATAGTCTTTTGGGTGCTGGCAGGATTCCTCAGTGCTAATGTTATTCTTTAAAAAGTCAGACCAGTTACAGTTTCAGGCACAGCCAGTGACAAATAAAGCAGCACAACTTTGCTCAGGAATGTACCACAGAGAGAAAGAGGAAGATCATTTTCCTGAATGATGATTCCCCCTTGGCATCACCACTGTAACAAGACTGCCATAGATAAATGTGTAATAATTTTGTTGTCCTGAGACACAAATTGCAGTTCTTTGGTTGTAACAAACTCTTCTACTTGACTTCACTGCAGCTGTAGGTGTCCTGATAGACTGAATTTATAGATATTTGTAGACTTCCATTCTTACCAACTACCTCTCATGTAGCATCTGCAGTTTCTGCTGCAGAAAAAGAAATGGTGCAAATATCTCAAAGTACTGATTCCTTTCGGGTATCAATGTTCTCCTGTCTGTGGAAAACAGATGTAAAAACAGTTTGGTGGGAAAACAGGCATTCTGCTGTTGTTTCAACCTTAGCCTAGGATGGCTTCAGCAGCTGTGATGTATTAGGAAAACAAGATTTTCAACACTAGGTGCTTCGAAAATCCTCTCCTAAGTTCTTTCTTTATGGACTTATTTGGAAATGGCTTTGTTTCACAGAATATGAAGAAACCAGCATTCCTCATTACTCACACCTGGATCTTCAGGAGCAGGCCTTCTCTTCCAAGTGGAACCTTAAAAATTCATGAAGGCACACTCTGTGATCTGAGAACTCAGACTTTTTTTGTGTTCTCAACAGTAGAACAAGCCACATCATCTTGCCTGGACACAACACTGATTAATTCCAACTCCTGAAGAGAATCAAAGCATTACTCTCTCAGGATTATGTCTCTTGGGTGTGAGCCCAAAACCAGAGCTGGTCCTTTTCTGCCATTGATCACACATGAAATTTATCTCATCTGACTCTCCTTGAAATCCACGGGGGTTCTGTCATTAAGTCAACAGAAAGCCCAGAGTTTATTATTTGTAATGTATTTCTTATTTGTTCAACCCGAGCACTCCTTTTGGTGTTTTCCGGGTAAGCAGAAAGTTCAGGAGGGAACCTGGTTCCAAAGTTTTTTTCCATGGATTCCAGCAGTTTCTGATTCCAACACCAGTTGGAGTTCAGCACTAGGTCCAGCATCCCTGCTTCTCTGTTTTGACTCTGCTCAGCAATGAAGAAATGCTGGAAAGGGACTGGTGTGCAGCAAACAGCAGCACTTCAGCTCTGCGCATTTCTGCACGTTTTGCTATTTCCTAATGTTTGTTTGGATTTCACATACTGCCCAGGCAAAATTAATTGCTTGCACATTTCTGAAAATTTAGTCCAATGATCTCTTTTTCTATTTCCTGGGGTATGTATGCTTTTGGCTGCCAAAAATAACTCCGAGAGACAGGTTACATGGAAGCTGGGATTATCCATGGAAAGTAATAGTAGCACTCTCATGCACGAAGAATGAGCAGGCTGCCGATTGTAATATGTTTAAAGGGTCAGCAGAAATCTATAAGTGGTCAAGAAACAAGACAAACATCGGCCACCAGTCTGATGGGAAAAGCAACATCCATTAAGTCCATTAAATTTAACATTGGAATCAATGTTTAAACCACAAGAAGTAATTAGTGTAATTCATATTACAGACCTTTGGATTTTTGAAACCAGGTTTAATTATATTGAAAAATGACAGCTTCATTTTCCCTCTCTGGGTGGGTTACTACCATGTTCCCGATGCTTTTATTGGGGCTGGGTGCCGATATCAGGTTTTTAATGACATTAAGCAAAGTAGTGTTTCAGCCATTTGAGGAACAATAAATCAGGTTAGATTCTTTTTGAATGGAGACAACACAGATCAAGTGGCTTTTAAATCATTTTTCTTCATCACTGAGAAGTGGAGCTGTTCACTGGAAACAGCAGCCCATGGGAAAAAATGCAGGTTGCAGAGTGTGGAGTGATATTTGGATTCTCTGGCTCCCTTTGCCTGCATCGATGGACAATTCATGAGCTACTGCTAAGCTCTGGAAAGGTATCTCTCTAATCCTTTGCCAATACAAACTCCACATAACTTTTACAAGGTCTTTTATTAGCAGTCTTAGATTTGAAAAAAGATGGAGTGATACTGCATCCTCTGGACTTAAAAACCTTTTCATATTGACAAACATGTTGAAAGGACAGTAAATGTGGCCATGAATATGCACAAAAATTTCTTAATTTTCAGAATAGTTTCATTGCTGCATTTGAGGAAAGTAAAATGTTTATATTATTTCTATCTTCTTGATGTGCTTCTACACACTTGGCTTTTCTTTCTTGAGCCACATTCTTTTTCTGGTTCTGTTTAATTTGGGATCTTTTCTTTACCAGCCAAATTTTTGTAGAGCTATCAGTGAATGTAAAGTTCATGGACAGCCAGTGGTGGCTTCTCTTTTGGCTTCCACTAGTGCAAAAAATAATGCAAATCATTGATTTTAAAATAAGTCCCTCTTGGCCTGGAACTGTTTCCTGGTTCCATCCTGTACTTGGAATAAAGGAAAGAATTTCACATTACTGAGCAATGCAGAGAAATGGGAATGTACATGCACAGCCTGAGTTTATAAGTAAAGGCGGTGAAGCCATGAGAGCTCTGTCATTCTGCTTCTGTGTACCTGCAGAGCAATCCAAGGTGTCTGAGTCAGGAGAGTGTGACTGAATGTTGTGTAGAAAACCATCAAGGAGTGGGATAATGACTTGAAATTTCTTGGTCTGTGGTCGTTCATTTAAACTGATAACAGAAGTAAAGTGAAAAACCTAGGCAGATTTAATTTTTTTTGAAAATACATAGCATCCAGCTGCTCCCTACATCAGAGGAAATGAGTTTCAAGACATGAAAATTATGTGCTACTTCCTCACAGATACCACGAGCCCTTGGGTCTGGCTGTTCCCTTCCAGCTGTGGAGGCCCAGTCATGGTGTTTACAGGGTTATCCTCACCACAGTGCAAGGCAGGGATATGGTGCAGTGAGATCCCAAGGAATGCTCTCCCAGGTCTTGGAAAACAAAAGATGAAGCCAGGAAATTCAGTAGGTATTGCTGCAAAGAGGAGGATGAGCCATGTGCAGGAAGGGCACCATCAACGAGCCTTAGTGATGGTGCAGAAGGCAAAGGAAAGTAGTGCAGCAGCAGAAAGAAATGGAGGCAGATGGGGTATATGATGCAGGATCGTTTTGTCAGCTCTTGGGGTGAAAAACCTGTTTAAACTGGTAGAGGAGAAAGCTCAATGTCTAGGACTGAGCAGAACTGAAGGGCCCTGCACCAACAAGTGAAGGCAGCAATTCCCTGTAGCACTCAGGAGCATTTTTCTGACTGTGGGGATTATGGGTGCAGGTAGAAGATCTCTTTATAGGGCATGGGAAAAGAAACAGGGAAGGAGAAGATTCCAGACCTCTAAAGAGATTTCCAGCATAGATTAGTCTTTGGGCATGTTGATACTGTATGGATAGATGTACACTCATCGTGCTCATGCTATTCACTGAAAAAAATCCTTCTCATGAGGGATTATTAGCTCAGGCTTGGTGCCAGTGCAATCACATGGCTTCTGTCAGATTGGAGCGTGGGCAGAGCTTGCTCATGGCTGTTTGCAATATGTGGTGTAAACATACCCAAAGAGTAATAGCAGGTGGTAGCAGAGGAGGTGCATAGAAAGGAAGATTTGGAACAAAAGATGCTAAGCTTCATTTGCCGTGTGATGAGCCAAATTCATCATTGGTGTAACGCCCTGAAGTCAGTGGAGTTATAATAATAGAATTAGTCCAAGGAATCATATCCATCCCTGGCACTCCATGCAATGCCTTTGATCTGATGGGGTATAAGTCATGGCAGCATCTTGCCTGCTGAACTCACAACATGATGCCTCCAGGGTGAAACATCAGGAAAAAAACCTCACAATGGCACTGGGAAGTCACGAACTAAATTTTAAATGTACATTTCAGTTTGAAATCCTGGCAGAGGAGTTCTTTTCTTCCTGCATATTTGTCCCAAATGGTAACAATATAATGAAATCTCTGGCCACATATTCAGCTCTCAAAATGGGATTAATTTCTTTCTTTTTGGCTAGTACAAATAACTGCACATGAAGAGTTTGTGCAATAGCAGAGGGGGTTATTTTGTCTTGGCAATGGAAGAAACTGAGGTAATGTGAATATTGTATTTAGCTTTCTTCATCCACAGTAGAGAAACCAGCATTTCATTTGGCACTCCCTACTTATTAAAGTGCTCTTTTGCATTGCTTCCCAGCTTCAGCTCTGCAACTCCCAAGCAGGCCAAATACAATTCCTCTCACCTCACTCCTCCTTCCTAAAAGAAAAACACCAAGAAAAAGCTAACACAAAACCCAGGAAAACAAACCAAATATGCCCCAAGAACCAAGTCCATTTCTCTCTCTTTTTCACTATTGGGTAAATGCACTCAGAAGTTGTATTGGTTAAACCATCCTCAGCTGGTTTAAGTTTACCTGCCTTGAGTGAGTTCTCAATTTACAATAGCTGAGAATCTGGCTTTTTTTGTAAAGAGTTAAAATAATACAGGATCAGCCATCCTTCAGGACTTTGTATTCTCTCTGATCCTGGGATTTGCAGTCTAGGAAGCTTGAACTGGCTGTCCACTGGAAGTAGTAAGTACCAAGGAATGGGTGATCAGGGGCTTCTCTGCTGAGCAGCTGCTTTGCAGAAGGGCTTTTACCCTTTGGGCTAGCCAAAAGCACATTTTTGGTGTTGCTCTAGAAGAGGCATAAGCTACCGTCCTTCTCTGCATCTCCACTCCCTCTCACTTGTCCTGTGGTGAAGAGGGATGCTGCAGATGGCAGCTTTGCTGTAAGAAATGATAACTGTGCTTGACATCCCACACCTATGGGAACAGAACTGTGCCTGGCACTCGGGGCTGGCCCTGTGCCCGTGGCAGAACAGCTTCTGCAAGGCCAGAGCCCCTTGGAAATATGGATTCTACAGGTATGTTCCCTGTGGGTTACCCTCCATTCATTCTTGAACCTCTCGTAGAGCCTCAGCAAAGCTGCCTGAGGGAGAGGTCTCCAAGCTATTTAATTCCTGCAAATGTGTGGAAAAATACGGAGCCAAAGAAGTAAGGAGGAAAAGTCATACACACTCAGCTCTTTGTAACCAAGGGACCTAGAGGCCACATACGTGTCTAATCACAAACAAATGAAGAAAAAAACCTTTTTATTATAGTTTTTACTTCTGTTTATAAACTATCTGCTCAAGCAGTTTTAAAAAGAACTGAGATCAACTGAACATGCAGTATATCAGATAAAAATAGTTTTTTTCCTGCTCTTAAATTTTTTCTGAGCAGATCAGAGTGTGGTTCTATGCTGGCTTTAGGTTTGTCAATATTTTGCAAACTTTTTTTCTCCTATTTTTTCAATCCCACTGGGAAGTAATTTGATGCAAGTATCCCACACTGAGCAACACGGACTCACCACCACTGGGCAGATGGATTATGTGTTTGGATGAGCGAGAAGGCAAGTGCATCTGGCTCAAATGTCACCTCTGAATTTCAAAATCCTTTTCCACTAACATCATTCATATATGAGACTTGGAAATGCATTTTTGAGCAATTTATTGTTATTCTGATTTGTATTAGAGTTGTGTGGAGCGATCCCAGAGAAGACAGGGCCCAATGTGCTTAATTAATTAAGGTGTAGACCTTGATTGATGCAATCTATTTGAGTTTATAGCTGAGACAGGTAAGAGAAAAGGAGGAAATGGAAGGACAAAGGGGTAAAAGGACTTGGTCAAGGTCACATCTGTGTAAGTAAAACTTGATCACCCGACTGCTCTTGGCAAGTAAATATGAAAGGAGAGCAGTCGGCCAAAGTAAATTCACTTTAAAACCTGAATGAAAATAATCAATAGTATTCACCCACTGTGTCCCAGATGCCTGAATCAATTTGATAACAAACAGTTTGTTCCCTTTTCTTAGTTATTTGTAAAGAAGTATCTTGATTGCCAGTGTGCCTAATTCCAGACATATGCGAATTCCCTAATGGTAATGGAGCTGCACTATTGCATGCCAAGACTGAAGCAGATACTCAGCTCTTTCCTGCTAGATTTCTCCCAGAAGATCTGCAGTCAAATCCCTGTTTAACGACTATCAGAGGAACATATGTGCTGCTCCGTGGATGCACTTTCCATCCAGTGTAAACACGTAACAGTAGCTCGGCTCCCGCGCCGCGGCCGCGGCCCTGTCGGAAAACGCGCGAGTGGCTGTGAGAACCCAGGGCCTCTGGGGGGCCTGCCGGGAGCCACTCCTGCCCTGGCACCTGGGACTTCTCCTGGCAGAGCCCTCTGCACCCAGCCCCTCTCTTCCTGGAGCTGGTTCCATTAGCCAGAGCCTGGTGGGAGAGGCTGCCAGAGGGCTGAGCTCAGCAGGAGCTCACAGGGCACACAGAATGGCTTCCCAAGGAAAATGTCTGGGCACACAGAACGGCTTCCCAAGGAAAATGTCTGGGCACACAGAACAGCTTCCCAAGGAAAATGTCTGGGCACACAGAACAGCTTCCCAAGGAAAATGGGCACACAGAACGGCTTCCCAAGGAAAATGTCTGGGCACACAGAACAGCTTCCCAAGGAAAATGTCTGGGCACACAGAACAGCTTCCCAAGGAAAAATGGGCACACAGAACGGCTTCCCAAGGAAAATGTCTGGGCACACAGAACAGCTTCCCAAGGAAAATGTCTGGGCACACAGAACAGCTTCCCAAGGAAAATGTCTGGGCACACAGAACGGCTTGCTAAGGAAAATGTCTGGGCACACAGAACAGCTTCCCAAGGAAAATGTCTGGGCACACAGAACAGCTTCCCAAGGAAAATGTCTGAGCACACAGAACGGCTTCCCAAGGAAAATGTCTGGGCACACAGAACAGCTTCCCAAGGAAAATGGGCACACAGAACAGCTTCCCAAAGGAAAATGTCTGGGCACACAGAACAGCTTCCCAAGGAAAATGTCTGAGCACACAGAACAGCTTCCCAAGGAAAATGTCTGGGCACACAGAACAGCTTCCCAAGGAAAATGTCTGGGCACACAGAACAGCTTCCCAAGGAAAATGTCTGAGCACACAGAACAGCTTCCCAAGGAAAATGTCTGGGCACACAGAACAGCTTCCCAAGGAAAATGTCTGGGCACACAGAACAGCTTCCCAAGGAAAATGTCTGGGCACACAGAACAGCTTCCCAAGGAAATGTGATGCAGATCTGCTTCTGGTCCGTGAGCTCCAGGTGACTGCCCAGGCACAGCAGCCAGGCCCATGGGAGAGGCACAGAGAGCATTTACAGAGGCACCAGCACAGATTTCCTATCAGAACTGCCACAGGGGGTCTGGTCTCACTGTGGCACAGACCAGGCTGCAGGGACAAAACCCAAAAGGCTCTTCTGGCAATCAGATCATCCCCCAGATCAGTTGGGGACAGGTATATCAAAAGCAGTGGGGGATGATTAAGCCTATTCTACATTACCCTCCTTTAATAGGCTACATATTACCTTTTGGCTAACTGATGATCCTTATTTTTAATTTTTTTCCTTTCCTATTAGATCACATTCACCCTTGAGATCGTGAGTTCTGCTTACAGTTTAGCTGAAGTTCTCAAAGTGGTCAGTCAATTTCAACTGTTTTTATTTCCAAAAGCAACAAGAAATTGAATGTATTTGGCAGTACTGATGGTAACTTTCTGGAAGTTATCTATCCTAGTCTACCAGCTGAGCAATGTAAAAAATCTCCAATGCATTTAATATTGTGAATTCATTATTGCAGGTCATTTGGTCCAAAACATCAGCCATCAGATATTTTCTGCACTAGTCACTATCTGCAGAAGGGTTATTCATTAGGTCTTTGCAAATTCCTATTCCTTTGCCCATCTTGCTAGATTCCATAGTGTTGCTTTTCCATCCCCTTTGAAAATTAAGTCACCATGTCAGTGATTCATGTGGAAAATAACACCACGTGCACTTCATCCTCTTTTGGCTGTGTTGCTCAGGTGAAAGAACTCTCTTTTCTGAAAGCAAACCAAATCATGAAGGTCTGGACTAACACTTTTGCAGAAAATATATGGTTTGGGTACTAAAACTCCTGGGAAAAAGCCAGCTATAGCCTGAGCAGTTGAAACTTGCTATGCTATGTGTTTGACTTGCATGGGCATCTTCATTATTGAAAGTTCAAAGAAAACTGTTTCTTCCTCTGCTGTGTCTTCTGTTCTGTGCAGGGAACAAATAACCTATTCCTTGCTTCATTCACTTTTGTAACTGCCACTGCTATTGCTGTTTCCTGTAAGAAGACATGGAGTTGCATATGGAATATTTACTGTGTATATTCCAAATTCCAAATATACCAAAGGGTATAACATACTGTCAGTATAAGCACCTTCCCTGTTAAACATACATGGTCATAAAATATTAAGGGAAACTAGATCGATCTATTGAAGATATTCACATGCAAAAGTGTTTTTCATAGGTCACAGGAATTTATAAGAAAACTTACTGCACATTATGGAGCTCTGAGCTGCATGACCATTTTGTATCCCTGTGGATATAGCAAAAGTATGCTCATCAAGTTACTGGCACACAACTCAATTTTAACATGGGAGAGTAAAACTTGGTGTTAAATAATGCCTAAAAGCAAATAGAAAGCACCTTGTCTCCTTCAAATGGCATCCTCCCAGGAAATGCAAAAAAAAAAATCAATACATTATAGTAGCTTATGATCTCATTTAAGTGATTCAACACAACAAAATTTCAATGACATTTCTTTCTTCTGTGACTGTTGACTTGCCTTTTCTCTCTGAATGGCACCACTAGATTTGGATTCTTTTCCAATTTTTTTTTTCATCCTTTCCTTAGGACCATGCTGTGGAAGGCAGTCTGTCCTGGAGGAAAAAGCCATATGGTTCATTAAACTACTAGAGATTAACAGAAGCCAAAAAATTCATGAATGTCATGGACTCTGTAGCTCTAGTCTGGGGAGGGGAAGACCTGTGCCACATCAGGCTGGCTGGACTATCCCCTGGGACTTGTGGGATTGTCTCCTACCATTGATGTCTGTGTTTTCTTCTTAGTTTATCTTAGGTTGATTTTTTACAGAACAAAAGCTGTACTTTCCCTGTTAAATTGCCCTACAGCTGCCTCATACAGGAAATGTAGATGGCTTGTACTCCCCAGTCATAGCAATTTTTATGTCTTTCTGAAAGGGATTACTGCTTGGGCCTCCAGAAGATGTTATACTTATTTACATTTGAGTTAAGCACTGATGATCCCCTCCTTATGGCTTCACTGCAGAAAGAAGGTGGTGGTGGCAGAGAGCAGATAAATCACAAAAGACACGCTTCATCTGCCTGATCTCTGGTCTCACTTCTGCCCTTAGAAATAGTGCAATAGTTCAAGTTTATAGCCTTTGTGGATTAGAAAAGCACCCTTACGCTGTTGAAAAGAGAAAATGTCCATAAACAGTGTTATTGACAGTTATTACTGTTGTATCACTGAAGACCAGGGCTCATTGTGCTAAGTGCTGTGCAAATGTATTTTAGAGGGATTCCCTGCTATAAACAGCAATATTCTTGTTAGAAGCAGGAGGTCTTGTTATTCCTATAACTCTCTTTGCTCTATTTTGCAGCTCAAATAGCACATGGGCAGTCATGCCCTAGTAACAGTCAGAAGAACCAACTCAAGACAGACCCATTTCCATCAAGTGAGTGCTTCTTTATTTCTTCTGTCTCCACCACATTTGGAGTTTTGCTGTCTTTACTCCAGGGAAAATTTGCCACACTCCACGTGTCCATAAAGAAAGCACCAGAAGCAAGCAGAGTGAAGAAACATAAACTGATTGAAACAAAAATTGAAGGTTTGTTATTTTCAAAACAAAATATTTGGATCTATAGCTTTGATCTTTTAGAATAAGTACATGCTCAGATTAATCTGTGACAAACACATTTAGAAGGCACGATGGAAAGAGTGGAATTCGCAGATGCCAATGATTGAATTCTAATCGGAAAACAGAGTTCTTCTCTCTTTCTGTAGTTCTAGTCTGAGGATCCAGATTGCCCCTAACCAACATCTACCTAAGGGCAGAAAGATCCTATAAACATCCTAGAGCGATGGTGCTGAAGAAGCCTGAAAGATTGGACATGCTTTCTAGCCATGGGATGTGTTTTTGTTGGTTTGGGTTTTTTTTTTTAATTGGAACATATTTTCCTTTTCCCCTTCCTTTCTTACATGACAACTCTATTTACAGCTTGCAAACTTCTCACTCTTTAGTTTTGGTAACAGTATTGCTGATTCATTGATCCATTCGTGATTCAGGGCTCCTTTCAGTCCTTTCCAGCAATGCTACTGCCTGGCCAATTATTTTATTGTGCTGATACATCTTTTCCTTTCCCCTCTGACCAGCTCTTATCTCACAACAGTCTCCACATTTTCTTTGGTGTGTCCTTTTCAAAATGGAGAGTTAATAACTAGGTCAGCTTCAGTAAGAAAGGTGAGTGTGGAGTGCTAGTCTGTGCTCAGGAGCCTCCTTGCCCTTACAGAAAGAATCTCTCACATTTCCTCAATCTTAATCCGCTTTTAATGGCCTTACTTATTAGTTGCAAAGCTGTTTTCTTCTGGAGAGCTAGAAAAGATAGCCCACATAGTAAGATGCTGGTATTTTGTGGTCAGGCACAACATCAGAATGTCTGAATTTGTATCTTGCTCTTTTTTGGTGGATTAAGACCACTGAGGAAACTTATTCAGTGCTATCTGCGTTTAAGAAATGAGAGCCCGGATGAGATTTCTGGCCCTCGAGCAAATTTTCTGAGTGCCCTTGGGTGACTCAGTTGCTTGTCTCTGTTTCAGCTCTCTCTCTGCCAGACTGATGCAATATTCCGTGCCTAATATAGGTGCTGAGCAGCTCAATTAATGAGTGCCCGTGGAGCGTGCAGATCACTGAAGTACGGATCGGTACCCCTGAGGGACACCAGCAGGAAGCTGCTTGGGAACACAGGCTGGCTTGCCAGGGTGGAGAGTGAGAAAACTCTCAAAGAAGTGGACAGGAGGCTGGTAAAAGGAAGCAGGAGAGAGCCCAGAAAAATTAGAGCTGATACAACAAAAGGCATTCATTACTTACTACAGAAACTCCAAAGGAATCTGACGTTTGGATGTCCCCTTCAAATTTGGACACTTGGAAAGCTTTAGTCCATCAAATTTGAGTGGGGAGTCTAAAAGTCTTAAGGAAGACCTCCGGAAAGGCATTTGCATAGTGTACACGCTAAAAATCTATAGACATATAGATTAATTTAAACCTTGAAATTAAATACTCGTTAAACAAGCCCTGAAAAATGCACACAAACATATTCTGGTGAAAAGCTACATTGTGATCCTTCCTGTATGAATTATAGCACATATACAATAACTGCCATGAATTCTGCAGGGAATGTGAGAATGTAGGCACCTATTCAGATTGGAGGCCATAAAAACGGAACCTCTAATAACAAGTGGATCCTAAGATTTTTTGAAATAACTAAAATAAGAAAGGGAACAGAAGGAGTGAATTGCATAAGGAGTGGAAAATCCTGAACCCATGCTGGCCCGAAAGAAGTATCAGAAAGAAAGAGCTCCTTTAAGTAAAAAACCTCCCAAATTAGACCTTTGTCTGACCAATTCAATAAGAAAGGAACAGGGAATAGGGAAAGTCATTCAAATGTATTCATTAAGTTGGCAGAGAAATGCTTATTAAAGAAACTCTCATCTTGATTCCTTTTTGGGGGAGGAGGAAAAGAAGAAGGAAGGGAAAGATCTTTTTTTATTTTATTATTTAACATTAATGGTTCAGAGGCATTCTTCCTATTATTCCTTCTATTTTGACTTGCTGCATTTGAAAAATATGTTGTCTTTTAAATAGATTTATTCCTTTCAACAGCATCTGACATCTTTTGTCAGAAGTTCCTTCATTTTTCCAGTTTATTTCTTAACATGTATTTGTATAAGTGGCTTCCACTGTATTAATTGATGTGTTTGTGTCTGTTCAGAGCAAATGCATTCTCCTCACAGGGATTTTAACAGGCATTTGTTTAAGTGCGTTTTGCTTTTCTGTGTCTATTTCTGCTTGTTTTTCTGGTAGAGAAGGAGACATTACTAACATGCAGCCAGCATAATGAGTCCCATTAACTCCCAGTTCAGTTTGCTTTTTGACCACCTCTCTTTTAATGACTGTACTTTTCTTGACTGCAAAGTTTGGGGAATAGGAAGACTGTTCGCTCTGCTGGATTTTAATACATGTTTACATCCTTCTTTGCAGAACAGCACCACCTCTCAATTAATGTTACTCTTAGCCTTAAAAAAGCAATTGGTAATAAATAAATGCGAGCATGCGTTGGAAAAGTGTGGTGCAAACCAGAATTTTTACAAAGGCTGCTAAGCAATTTTAGAAGCGGCATTTGTGTTCTAATATTTTAAAGCTTTTTCATTGATCTCCTGTTAAATGAGAAGCAAGAATTAACCTCAATGACAGTGCTAGTAGCTCTGCAGTCTATTTTGGCCTGTTCTTTAAGTAAAAAGAGCAACCTAGATGAGAATTTTGTGCTTCACTGGATATTGAAAGATGAGGCAATAAACTGCTAAACTTGAGTAATCACACACTCCCAGAGGAATGCCTCAAATGGGGTTGGTCAAAAACCTTGAAATTCTAGCCTTCTGCACACTGCCTGGGCTTTAACATTTGATGAGAGTCATTATAGTGGGGGACTGAATACAAGTGTCTTCTGATTACAGACCTTCCATTAAAAGTTCCCACCAGTGTGCCTTTCCATAGAGAAGCGTCAATGGGATTAAAATCTCAATTCACCCCAGTCAATTCTCCAGTAACACGATTTCATTAGAGGCAGGCAGGGAGGAAAATGGACTAGAAAGCACTGAAACAGCTGGTGTATAAATTATAAAGTGTACTTTCTACTAAGTGAACACACCTTCCGCTCAGCCACATTACTAATTAATGTGTAGGGTAGCCGATTTTATGTAAATTGTATTCTTCCTCTCTCCTGTGCTTTGGTTAACAACAGGTTCTTCTAAATCTTGGAAAAAGAAAGATTATGCAAAGCTATCATCATATGAAAATAACGTATTAACATACTGCCTGTGAACTGTATCCAATCAGTTCCTTTTCACTGGCGTGTGTACAAAACAATTAAAATCAAATTTATATTGCACTTCTTTAATATATTCTGGCATTAATATAATCAACGAACAAGTGTTAAAAAGTCTTACAGGCCTATTCTGCTTTAAAATGATATGTTTGTTCTCAGGGTTAGTGGATATTTTCAGCTTCTCTAAAAGGGCACTAAAATGAAAAGTTCTCGGCGTACAAATGCAACTCTGGCAGGTTCATGTGGAGCCTTTCTTATTCCAGAATTCCCGCCTCTCTCAGCCTGTTGTGTTCGTTTTTTTAGCTGGTCTTTACTCCTGGTCTTTGTCCTCTGTTCCCCATGTTACCTGCAACATATTGGTTTTTAATTATTGGGTGCTGCTGAATAACAGCTCATGAAGAGCTGTTTCTGAGAGCCCTGGATTGTCTGGATGACCTGCAGGCTGGTTGTGCTACCAGCTGTTCTGGTGTCAGGTAGACACACACACCCAGGAGCTGCCTGCCAAGGCCCAGGATCTCACCCGGAGCCTGAAGGAGGGCTCACATGCCACCAGCATATCCTTATTTTCCATGTTTCATGCTCTGAGGCTACGTTTTCCCTGTCTGTTTTCCTTGCTGCCTTTGGTGTACTCTCATGTGACATGTGGCTGGAAGAACCGAGATATTCTGTCACTGCTCTCAGCGCTAGAAGATCTCAGAAACAAAAAAAATGGTGTGAGTAAAAGACTTTTGTCATTCACAGGGGTGGAATGTCTACCAAGAAGTTATTTATTCCGTCCTTAACAATATCTGCATCTCCCCAGGAACAGAGCCTTGCTGAGCCCCTCTGCCAACAGGCACTCCACACTTCATCAGGCAGTTTTTCTCAGGGATTCTGAGAAAATTCTCAGGGATTCTGAGAAGATTCAAACAGAACTTTGCTGTTTCTTAACACGCACTGAGGATAAAGAAGAGATTACTCTCTTCTTTGAATTTGCCTTTTACTTATTTTGAGAACCTGTCCTCCTCCAGACACATATACAGAGACTAATGCTAGTGCCCAGCCAAGATGATTCCTGAAACCATGATCATGAAGCTGGAAATGATTGGTTTTCCCCTCCCCTGGCAGTGCTGAACCTGCCTACAAAGACACAACCCTCTGAGCAGGCCAAAAGAGAATGTATTTCCAAGGAGAAATAAATGAGTGAGATCCTCATACCACTTCTGAGCCTTTTTCTAAAGCAAAACCACTTCTTATGGCAAGAGACAAACTAAGCTGAGAACATAAGCTCACTTCAGTTTGCACCAGAAGATAGTAATAAACCATGGCGGAAAAGTCAGTGTCTTTCCATTAAGTGGTCCCGTGTCATCCTTATTTACAATTTCCTAACAATTAGTTTAGCCAAATAAAAAATATGATTGGCCTAATTCCATTTTGAAATTGCAGATTTGCATTCTTGGAAATATAAATGTTTGCATTTACATTATCAAAAATGGCTTTAGACTCGATCTGTTTCTTTTTCTCTTCGTCTCTTTTCATCAAAGCCACAGTATGAAGGTGGGTGAGGAATGCAGAGGAGAAGGAAAAAATGCTGGGATTCATTGCCAAGTACTTTCTTTTTGTCCCTCATATCCTACCAGCTGATTTGGGATGGAACCAGGCTGGGCAGATGACTGACAGAGTACCTCACACTAAACCCTTGGTCAGACCTACTGCACCATTTTCCTCCTTGATGGTGTTGGTGGCATAAATGGCATCAGCAGGCTGGCCCCCAGCCTTGAGGCAGAGGGCAGCATCATCTGCAGCTCTCTGTAGGGATAGAATAGGGATGGAGGAGGTGCACACCCCACCCTTGGTCGCAGCCGTGGAAGCCCAGGAAGCGTCAGTGGGAACTGAACAGGGCCAGGAAGGTGTGAGCAGAGACACAGATGACAGCACTCACCTTCCTGGCTGCTCAGCACGCCGGGTCAAGGCTGTCTCTCTCACTCCCTCCGGCTGTAAGTCACTGTCAGACCCTTCCCCGCTGGCTGAGGGACAGTGTGGTGACACTCTCCAAGCCTGCCAGGACCTGTGGTGCTATTACTACTCACTAAAGGGAAGAGGACAGACACAGAGCTCTGGTGCCCAGGTTTGCTTTCCCACTTACAGCACCAGGAAAAGATGCTCTGTTGCTCTTTCAGAAATACTTTGCTGATGAACTGTTGCCAAATAAGGTGAACAAATAAATCTCAGGAGCCTGTGAAGGTGATCTTCCAAAAATGGCTTAACATGGCTTGCCTGGCCATTTGCTGGTTTGCTCTTTTTGGAAGGAACAAATGTATGAAAAGATAAGTTGTAACTGCTGTTTTCTAGGTAGTTCAAAATAAAGACAGAACAGAGAAAAGAAGCTTCTCTTTCTTTGGGTGGTGTTAGGTTGAAAGCTGATTAGGTTCCTCAGTGATTTGGGGGTTGCACATCTTCAGTCAGAGAGATATACATTCCTGCAATTTTAAAATGGGCTCTTTTTATGCTGCTGTATTATTTGTACCAGTGTTTGCTGTATTCATGGGAAATCATGCTATTTGTCTTCAGTGGATACTGCACAAGACTCAAAATGAAAAACACATCCATAAAGTTTGTTAGGGTTCAATGTGCAATTATTTTTTGTGATAAAGAAAATGAAAAAGATAGTTGTGGTTGTATTTTAATTACATTTATTGAATATACACATTGTCTTAAGACCTAGAATATCTCTAGCATGATGGAAGACAGCAAAAGAATGGGATTAGAGCAGATGAAGAAGAGATCTCAGGCCTAAATAGTGATACAGAGAGGATAACCAATCTGAAATGGTTGAAATTGTGCAGCTTTAGGGAATGTTTAGTTTCTTAGCACAAATTGCACAAATTTAATTTCTGCATGCATTCCCATAATTATTTTTGTTTTGCAGTAACTGTGAAATTGAGTCTTTTGCTTCTGCTGATATCAGGTCATTTCTGAAAACAAAGTGTATCTCAGAGAACAGCAATATTATTATTATTCAAAGGCTGTGTGCTTGGGCAATTATGCAAACATTGTCCTCCTGTCAGTCAGTACAAACCTTTCCTAAAATACCTGGGACCCTTGAACTAATTAAACTTCTCATCACCTCTGAATGCCACCATGCAAAGGGGTTCACCTCCTCCCAAACCCACTCCAAAATTCCCCTCCCAGGTCATTTTATCGTGCAGTTGTCCAGCTGAATGTTGTTCTGCAGTGAACACTGTTGCTTCTCTAATCGCTGAGTACAAGATTGTGTATGTACAGCTCTGCAAACTCTGTATGCTCTTTTAGCAAAAGTCAACTTGGTGACTCACATGTTGCAAAAAGTGTGAAATCTGCTGAAAGCAGCATTGCTTCCCTGAAGGAAATAAGTTTTTGTGGCCTAACCTCAGAGACAGCAGAGGCTGATGTCCCCTTTCCATCATGGCTGGAAGTTTAGGAGCACAGTTCATATAAAAACAGCTGGAGAAAAAAAGGCCTGGTGGGAGAAAACCCCAAAAACAACATACCAAGTGTAATGATACAGAATGTAACAAGACTTTTTTTTTTTCTTATTTACTCCCTAAGTACTCTTAATGGGAATAAATGGTTTATCTTTTCAGATCTGTGTATTACTGCAGAAATATCCCTCTGGAAAAGGCTGCATAAGTTCTGGCCACCATGTAAATCCCACACTGAAGACTAACTTGGGAAGAAGAAAAGACACAAAATGTTGTGCTGGCTCTCTAAGTGAAGGAAAGTGCTGTCCTACATAGAGCAAAGCTAAAATGGTGCCCAAATTCTGTTTCAGGGGCAAACCATTGTTATGTCAGCCAAAGCCTTAGTGATTTTTATGAAGGTGGAGACTGTTTCACCCTTTGTCTATTCTTACTCCCTGGTAAACAGGCATGTATAAAATCAGACCTATATAAAAAGGCTGGCATTCACATCCTGTGTTTTGTGCCCCCCCCACCTGGCTGCACCCTGTGTGTGTGGCACTCAAAAGGGCAAGTGTGTCCCACAGGGAGGAGGGATATTCAGCCTTCCACAAATGGCTTTGAACCAGCTGCACATCACAAAACCACCCTGCAGAGCCCCTGGGCCTGGGTACTCTTGCTGGGACAAGTTCATCCATGACTGTATGGGGAGCTGCTTAATTGAGGCTCATTACTTCAATTTCCTACTGACACCGCGCACCCCGCGAGGCGCCGCTCAGGCAAGCCAGGGGCAGGGGGGGAACAGCTGCTGCTGCTCGTGGGGGAGAGGGAGAGGATGAGGGATGACAGTGCCCCCACCCAGCCCTCTGCTGCCTCTGTGGCTGGCACTGCCTGTGAGGAGGAGCAAGCTGCTAATCTGAGCCCCTCAGACAGGGGCTCGCACCTGCCTCGGCCACCACAGGGCCTTTGGCCACAGAGGATGGGGCACTCCTGACAAACTGCCCCCAGCAGGTGTTTCCTTCCCCCCTTTGGGATGGCTTGCAATCTGTTTGTTTTGTCCTTTTTTAGGAAACTTCATGCTTGGAGGAACCTCAGCTAAAATTCCCGAAGAGGAGAACTTCCCTATTTTAACAGGTAACGTCAGCCATCTGTTTTTTCTTATTCAGGTTGTGTAACCTGCCTCTCCAAGGTCAGGCAAGCATCCTTCCAAAGCCTCTAGCTCAGATTCTGTTTCTTCAAGCACACAAGCTCACAGGTAGACACAGACTTCCTGTTCATTCCTGCTCCTGTGGATGTCCTGAATCCCTGCTGAGAGCCTTGTTCCTATTTCTTTACAGACATTCTTCCAGTTCTTTGCTGATGTAGTATCCTCAGTTTTCATTATTAAAGACCCATTATGGGCTTTGGCTCCCACAGGTAAATATGCAGTATCTTCCACTTTATGTCAACTTTTCCTGAGGACCACAAAAGCTGTTAAAGGAATTAATCACCTTTTGATTTCCATGGGACAGTGGAAAACCTGTGAGAGAGAACTTAGGCAATGATATCTGTTATTATCACCCTTCTGAAACTCACCACTGCTGAGTGAAAATGAGCTTTGTGAAGGTAATCAATCACTGGCCACCACATGGGTTCCCTCAGTATAACATTAAGGGTAAAACTCATCACTTTGAACAGCATCAACGCAGCCTTGTGTAACACCAATTCTCACTCACCCACTTCTGTAGAGGAGATGAAAGAGGGATCTGTTTACTCAAGATGCTCTGGCTTTGCATTTCACCACTCCCAGTGCAAGCAATGACTTGCTGGACAGCCACTGGACTGGCCAGCCAAGGGCTTTCTGTGCTGCAAGGTGGCATGGGGCCGTGGTAGCTCTGCACATTGACTGGGAAGTCAGATAAATCATAACTGCCAGCATCAAAGCCATAAAAATGATAAAAATAAATACCATAGTATTACAGAGTGTGCCTTCCTTTGCAGCTGCTGTTAGGTAGCATGCAGTCAATCCATAGAATTAGAAATTATTTCAGAACATATAGCATTATACCAGAACGTTGTTTCAGTCCCCGAAAAAACCCTACATAAGTCCCCCCAGAGGATGTTTTAGGTGAGGATAAACTCAGAGAGATGGTGGTGTCCATTGTGTTAGACTCTGCACATTAAACATTTGGCAGCTCAGAGGTGAAAGGTGTGAAAGGACCATGTTTGTGGGCAGAGAAGGTTTTTTGTTTGGCAGCACTTGAGAGCAGAGCTAAGCTGGTTCAAGGCATTTCAGCCTGGGCTTTTCTCTGCTTGTGTGTATGTAAAGATGCCCAGGTGATTTCCATGGCACAGGCTTTGCAGGCATGCAGTTGCTGCATCCTGTCACTGGAGACTAAGAAGCAGTGGCAGGTCATCACAGAGAGAATTAGCTCATGTATTTTGACAGGTGAAGTTAAATAAAATGAAATAATTTGACAGGAAGTGAAGCAAAAATTCAACAAAGGAATAGACTTGCATGAATATCAGGTTACCAGATGGGGGAAAATGAGGATGGGAAATGTATATACAAATAAATAAATACAGATTTTTTCATAAATCTGTTTCAACCTCAGCAGTTTGACTAGCTCAGAGTTCCCTGTCTCTTGGCCTGTTTGGGTAAGGCAGGGCTGCTATCACAGTAAGTGCTTTCACTTCCAAACACACAGTAAAGGGAATGCAGGATCTCTTGCCAAAATCTCTTTCAAAACTGAGTGTGAAGTAACAAAGTAAGAAAGTCCACTTGAGTTTGGAGAGAGTCTAAAATAGAAGCCCTAGGAATTCTAAGCTGCTCTGTTAGTCTCATTTCAGGTCCATGGGCTGCACAGGTTTGTGGCCAAGTAACTGTTGATCGTGGCTGCTATTCCCACAGGGAAGAAAGAGAAATGCTACATGGGGCACAAAAGCAGCAATGGATTTCTGACAATATAGCCTTTTCCAGTGTGATCACAGGCAGCTTTGTGCTCTAAGGAAACAAGGACAGCTTTGCCACCAGTATTATCAAGTGGCTAGGACTGTCTTCATAGTGTGCTGCTGGTAAAAAACATAGACAAGCAAGGGAGAAAATGCATCCAAAATTACAGCAAACAAATGCATTAGAAGAGGAAAAAAATGATAAACTACAGAGGTGGCATGGAAAGCAACAGTGGTGTTTTCTCAGTAAAGATGCTGAGAACATAAAATGGGAAGAGGCAGCACAGCTGCACAGGTCACAGCAGTGAGCCCAGCCTGTTTCTGAGGACCACTGCAGCAATGCTCAGAAACAGCACAGGGATGTGTGGCCCTACCCAGCCTGATCAGGATGTGCCAGCCTGCAGCCAAACATCTTGCCTTTTAGTGGTACATGTCCCCTGGCTGCACACAGCAGGCACGGGCCATCTGTGAGGGAGCAGGATCCCCTCCTGTGCCTGGACCCGCCGGACACGGGCTGGCACAGAGTCAGCCCCAGGGCCCCAGGGCTGTGGCACCAGAGGCCACTGGGAGATGTGGCTGGGATGGCCTGATAGCCAGAGCCCTGGGAGGGGGCTGGGGAAGCACAGTCTCCTGTGCCATGGCACTGGGATGTACAGGGGATGGGCTCTCCAGGATGAGAGCAGGTGGGAAGGGCACGTGTCACCCAGGCAGCTGAGCAGATCGTGGGAAAATGAAGGGACAGTTTAATGTTACGTGTGTTTCGACAGGTAAAATTGTGGTTTGGAGACCTAAGCAGAGACTTGTAATATTCACAGGTTTGTTTTCTTTAAGAGAATGTTTCTTTTAATCTGTTTTGTTCTGTTGTGTGTTTAAGCACTTTATTGTTATTCCTGCTGTTTAGACTTCGTTATGGGTGTATAGGAAAAATCTGCTAGTTATCTACTTTACTTGGATGAACTGTTATCTGATGCTAACATGAAATGTAGGCAGAGTCCTGCAGGAGTCATCCTTTGCTCTGAGTGTGCAGCCTTATTAATCACTTTAAAATGTTTCATGGCTCTCAGAGTTGTCAAGATCTCTCTCAAATCTGAACCAAGTGTGAAGCAACAAGGTAAGAAGGTGCACTTGATTTTAGAGACTCTAAAATAAGAGCTCTAGGAATGGCAAGCTGCTCCATCACTCTCATTTCAGGCCTGTGGACTCCACAGGTTGCGGCCAAGAAACTGCCAAAAATCCAACAGTTGACTAAATTTATACCTGTGTGTGCTATCAAATTTCAGCTATTGCAGGCCAGATTGTGTAGGAATGCAGAGATGGGAAAGGGGGTAAATTCTGTCAGCCAGGGTAAGCTAACAGCAGACATGATTTTAATAATAACATCACCATGGAATTTGCCTGACACAGACCTCAGTCCCACCCTGATGCAGAAACACGACATAGCTTCAGGGAAAGGAACAACCAACTGCCCTGAAACCTGCTCAGCATGAAAGGACTTTGCTCTTCTTCCCTGCACTAGTAAGCATTTTAAAAAAGGACAATTACAAGATAAAATATTACAAAGATAACCACTTTCAGGGTCTGTTGTCACAGCTTGATTCAGCTGTGAGGGAAGTACCCTTGGTATTATTTCTGCATTCAAATGCTTGAGACATTTATCAGAGATATTGATGTGGAATGCTTGTGAGTCAGGTGGAAGATCCTACTTAGCCGCAAATTTCGGGCCAATGGTTTTTGCAAACTTATTGAAATCCAGCCAGGCCAGGCCTTGTTCCTGACAAGGATCTACCCAGATATTACCTCAATACATGGATTGGTAACCTAGAAAAGTGAACAGCATAGGAATTCCGGATTTAACCTGACTTCTGCTCTGTCATTTAAGGATCATTTTGCACTGTGTCCATGCATTTGAGCAGAAAATTAATGGTTAACTTCGCAGCCACTCTTGTAAATAGACCTTTTTTCTTTTTTCCCCCACAATCATAAATCTTGCAGAGAAATGAAAAGCAAGAAAATAAAGATATATTAGGTCCACATGTTCAGGTATTCTAGGTGGGCTTCTGCTGTGTGGGAGCCATAGAAACACAGAGACTTTTCCTCATCACCAGCAGAGCCATTCAGCCGGAAGCAAGGCAGATTTCACACCAGCTCTTGCCTAAGACTGCTGGTACCTCCAGCTGAGATCTGCTGGAGGGTGCTGGCTTAATTATAAAGTATCTCCCCTACAGCTGCAGAACTCTAATCCTGATTCACCAGAATCCAGTGCCTTTGTTTGATTATAAAACTAGCTTTTGAAACTTTTGGAATCAATCGAAGCCATGCAATGGTTATAGAGCAGTCATGGGATACACTGATGCTCTTAAGGTGCCTAGCCAGAACACCTGCTCTTTTTGACATGTTCCACAAGCCAGGGTCACAGTGGCTTCAGTGTAGCTCTACGGTGTTATTTCAGCAGGACATGAGGTCTTATCATGTACATTTTATCAGTCAGGAAGTGATTTTTCTTCCAAGGGAAGAACTTTGTGTGGCAACAGTCTCTTGGGACACTCCTCCCAGCAGAATCATGTCAGCACATGTTGTATTTAGCATGTTTCAGGAGTCCTGTACCTTTTCATTGTTGTCTCATGGGCAGCAGATCTTCACAGCACAGACTCTGATTCTTCCTCAGTCAGGGCTCCTCCAAGGCTCTCCCTGACTGGCCAGCCCACCCCCTTTTATCCCAGTTACCTTGACAGGCCACAGCTGCTGCCCACTGAAGGACATCACAGCTGCAGCCCATCAAGAATAACTGGGACCTACTGGGGCAAAGGTATTCAAATACAATACAGATATAATTGACATGGACTCAAGGGCCACTACCACAATATCTTTTCAAGGGTCTCCTATGTTTCCCCCTTTTGCTTTTACAAAAACATGCTGTTCAATTACAATACTTCAGATCACAATATTTCAGATAGCAGTTACAATACATCAAATACAATACATTTTCCCATGACTCAAAGGCCATGATACAACACACACAGCTCCTTGTTCAAAGGCCATTCTTTAACAGCTCCTGGCTGTCACAGCTCCCTGATCCAAAGGCCATGTCACAGCTCTTGGCTGTCCTGTTCTTCCAATTCCTCTGTCCTGGCTCAAAGGCCACCACAGCTCTCGGCTGTCCTATTTCTGCTATCACGTCGGGGTCACCAGATGTTGTATTTAGCATGTTTCAGGAGTCCTGTACCTTTTCATTGTTGTCTCATGGGCTGCAGATCTTCACAGCACAGACTCTGGGTCTTCCTCAGTCAGGGCTCCTCCAAGGCTCTCCCTGACTGCCCTGCCCACCCCCTTTTATCCCAGTTACCTTGACCAGCCACAGCTGCAGCCCAATGAAGGACATCACAGCTGCAGCCCATCAAGAATAACTAGGACCTGCCGGGGCAAAGGTATTCAAATACAATACAGATATAATTGACATGGACTCAAGGGCCACTACCACAATACATATCTTTTCAAGGGCCTCCTATATTTCCCCCTTTTGCTTTTACAAAAACACGCTGTTCAATTACAATACTTCAGATCACAATATTTCAGATAGCAGTTACAATACATCGAATAGAATACATTTTCCCATGACTCAAAGACCATGATACAACACACACAGCTCCTTGTTCAAAGGCCATTCTTTAACAGCTCCAGGCTGTCACAGCTCCCTGATCCAAAGGCCATGTCACAGCTCTTGGCTGTCCTGTTCTTCCAATTCCTCTGTCCTGGCTCAAAGGCCACCACAGCTCTCAGCGGTCTTATTTCTGCTATCACATTGGGGTCACCAGATGTTGTATTTAGCATGTTTCAGGAGTCCTGTACCTATCCAGTGTTGTCTCGTCGGCTGCAGATCTTCACAGCACAGACTCTGGGTCTTCCTCAGTCAGGGCTCCTCCAAGGCTCTCCTTGACTGGCCAACCCACCCCTTTTATCCCAGTTACCTTGACCAGCCACAGCTGCAGCCCAGTGAAGGACATCACAGCTGCAGCCCATCAAGAATAACTGGGACCTACTGGGGCAAAGATATTCAAATACAATACAGATATAATTGACATGGACTCAAGGGCCACTACCACAAAACATATCTTTTCAAGGGCCTCCTATAAGCACGGATGCACTTGTGTGCCTCGATGCATTGATCAGTTCCTTTTCTGGGACTGAAGCTTCTCCTCCCTCAGTGGCTGCTGGGCTGGCCCCTGGCGAAGGGTGGAAGGCAGGCTGCACTCTGTGCCAGCCAGGAGCCAGCTCTCCCTTCCCCAGCAGTGACATCGTGCCCATCTCTCACTCAGCCATTGCCCGCAGGCATTCCGGTTTGGCCGGAATTGTAAGGCCTGTGGCCCTGAAAGTGTATTTCAACATTTGGGAAAGACTTAAGGCTAAATCAGGCAGCACAGTGAAAGGATTTAGTTTTTCCAGAAATTCCTGTGACTTCTGTAACATTTCTACCTTTACTCCTTAGACAAAAATAGCTTTTTTAAGTTTAGGAACTTCTTGAGGGTTGAATGTGACTGAAAAAAGAACATTCTTTTTTTTCCAGAAGTTTTTCAGGATTTTTCCTTGGTCTGTACAGTAAGTATTTAAAAAAATCATTGAAATATATATTTTGTTTCATGTGCTATAGATTTGTCACAAGCCTAATTAAAATCTGAAGTCACTGCTTTTATATTATTTATAAAACTTCTTAGATCACAGTATCATAAATGAAACTGATTTGATCTTAAACCTCTACAGATCAAGCCCAGGGCAATGGGGCCCTGATTTATTTGGAAATTTTGAATGAAAACAGAGGATATGTATTTATTATTTTAAAAAATAATTCTAGCTTTCCCATAATCTTAGGCACTGAGGCCATTAAAAAGGAGAATGAATTTTGGTATGCAAGTAGCAGATAGTGTTTTGCAAAACTGCTTTGGTGTTATATTAAAAGCTTAAAATCTGTTCACAGAATTGCTCACATAATTATTTTCAAACTTATGAAAGCTATGAGAAACTTCAACCCAAGGTAGGACCACCCTCTTTTGGAAACCTAAGGCCTGGCTTGTATTTGTAAAAACCCTTTCACAGCACCCTGTAATATAAAGTGTTTTTAAGTTTGTCTAGTACAACCATGAGGTTGATAGCTTCTCTCCACTCATCTGCATTTAGGGATGACTGTGGTTTTAATGAAACAGAATATTCCAAATACTAATGGATCTTAAATTGCTTATTCTTACCAAGAGGCACTCCAAATAGCACATTTACCTCAAGTATGTGATATAAAGTGATGAGTTAATTCATGTACTTGTGTCAATTGCTTCAAGATACTGAGAATTAGCTGCATTAGTGATATGCTGCTTTTTTTCTCTCCTTGTGCTTTACATATGAACAGGAAAATGCATAGGAATGGAGATCAATTTAAGCTGTGCTGTGCAAAGAGGGGAGAAATCTGGTGATGGTCCCACAAATGTCACTGACAAGGTGAGTAAATTCTTTCTTTTTGCATTTCCTTGCTATTCCTTGTACTTAGGCTTGACATAGTTAGGATTTTTGCAGTAGTCTGTGGCAGGGAAATTTCTGATTGCAGTGAATTAGCCAAGAAGAGTTTGTCTTCAGGACAGCCACATCAAATGAGGCTTGAAAATCCCTCCTAGTGACCTGCACCAAAGCACAGCTCAAATCCCTGCAAGGACCTCTTCTCCACCTGGACTCCCAAACC